>KZ538978.1:0-12920 GCA_000934665.2 Catajapyx aquilonaris
AGTAACTGAGCAGCGACATTCATTGTTTACAATGGACCTCTTGGGGGTACAAAATAGGATAATAATATTGTCTTCAAAAGGCAAGAGGACGTGTCAGGCAGGGTGGGTTAATTGTCAACAGCATAACTGAGCAGTGACAGTCCTTGTTTACAATGGACTTCTTGGGGTACGATATGGGATAATATTTTCTTCAAAAGGCAAGAGGACGTGTCAGGCAGGGTGGCTGGTTTGTCAACAGCATACCTGAGCAGTGACAGTCATTGTTTACAACTGACCTGTTGGGCTATGATATTGGGCCATATTGTCTTGAAAAGGCAAGATGCCTTCTCAGCCTGGGTGGTTTGATTGTCAACAGCGTAACTGAGCAGTGACAGTACTTGTTTACAATTGACCTCTTGGAGTACGATACGGGGCCATATTGTCTTCAAATGGCAAGAGGCCCTCTCAGGCAGGGTGGTTTGATTGTCAACAGCGGAACTAAGCTGTGACTGTCCGTCCTTGTTTACAATTTACCTCTTGGAGTACGGTATAGGGGTATATTGTCTTCAAAAGGCAGGGTGGTTTGATTGTCAACAGCGTAACCGAGCAGGGACAGTCCTTGTTTACATTGAACTGTTGGAGTACGATATGGGGCAATATTGTCTTCAAAAGGCAAGGAGCCTTGTCAGACGGGGTAGTGTTTCGATTATCAACAGAGTAACTGAGCAGTGATATTCATGGTTTACAATGGACTTCTTGGGGTACGGTATAGGGCCATGATAGTGTCTTCAAAATGCAATAGGCCCTTTCAGGCAGGGTTGGTTGAGTCCTCGTTTACGTTTTACCTGTTGGGTTACGATATGGGGCCTTATTGCCTTCAAAAGGCAAGATGCCTTCTCAGGCAGGGTGGTTTGATTGTCAACAGCGTAACCGAGCAGTGACTGTCCTTGTTTGCAATTGACCTCTTGGAGTACGGTATGGGGCCATATTCTTCAAAAGGCAAGAGACCCTGTCAGGCAGGGTTGTTTGATTATCAACAGAGAGACAGCTGATGGCTATCAATCAGCAAAGACGTGCCTGGTTTGGGCTCCCGACATACGTGCGATTTATACGTATCTGCCAAGGTCTGCCCGGATACACATTAATTGCGCCTTGACTTGCGCCATCCGATCAGCAATGTACACAGTGACTCTGCCGGCGATCCATGCCTTGATGGATACCTTCAAGGCGGATTTTCTGACCAAAGTGGACTCGGTCTTGCTGAGTCTCCGTGCCACAAAGGAGGAGTCACATCGCCAAGTGCTGGAGCAGTTGGAGGCCCAAAGTGATTTGACAAGAACTTTACGAGCAGAGAACGATGACCTGTGGGAGGAGAACCTTCTTCTCAATGAAAGGATGGAAGCTCTCGAAAATCAGTCTCGGAGGATCAGTGTTATCCTGTACGGTGTGGACGAGCACGAGGGTGAAACCTGGTCCGACGCCGAAGCTCATCTTTTCAAAGTAATCACCGAATTCCGGCTCCACAATGCGCCCAGTCAAATCGAGCTGCAGCGTGTGCTTCGCCTCGGATTTCGCCAACAAGGTCGGAGTCGCCCCATACTAGCAGCGTGTTTGCGTTACAAGACAAGGACGAGATCATTGCCCATGTGAAGAACTTACGGAACTCCATACTGAGTCTGTCCAAGAACTATTCAGCAGCAACACGTGCACGGAGGAGGGAGCTGATACCATTCATGAAGGAAGCAAAGTCCAAGGGCAACAAGGCAAGGTTACGGCTGGACAAACTCATTGTCAACGGGATCCAATTCGAACTGACAGAAGATGGGAGGGATATTCAAAGGCCCACTCGCTCTGACGGCAGGCGCTATGATGACCGCAACCGAGGCTACCCTGCGGACAAGTTCTCTGGCAAACGACCTATGCTTTCAACCGACTGATGTACCTATACTACTGCGAAGAAGCCAAACACAACCAATACCAGCCCTCAACAACAAGAGGTTGATGACGTCTCTTTTGGACGTTTTAAGCCGTCCATTCTGCAGAATGGATGGTTTAAAATGTCCAGACTGCAGAATGCTGCATGTCAAACCTTCCATTCTGCAGAATGGACGGTTTGAAATGGAGCCTTCTGTAGAATGGACGGTTTGACATGGAGCCTTCTGTAGAATGAACGGTTTGACATTCTGCAGAATGCTCCATCCATTCTGCGGAATGGATGGTTTGGCATAGAGTATTCTGAAGTATGGACGTTTTTTTTCGCCAAATGGCAGGTTTCGGGGTTTGAGCCTAACATAGGCCTATATTAATAATTTATATTAATGCATTTTTTGCGGACTTTCGACTTGAGGCGATCACAAAGGTCGGGGGTAGGGGCTGGGGGAATTGTAGGGACTGTGGTCATTAATTTGGAGAGGGGGAAAAATGTTCGCGGTCAAGGAAGGACTATATGGATGGAGTGCAATAATTGGGGACACCAAATTGGTGTGGCAGAGGTTGTGAGGAGGGGGGCAGAACACCAAACTCTTCAGGTACCCCCACAAGAAGAAGTCGGGGGTGGTCAAATCCGGTGACCACGACGGCCAAGGAATGCCCCCAAATCTCGAAATGACCCGTCCGGGAAACACTTGACTTTTAATTTGTTTTGTGTTCGCCGCACGTCCTCAGTCATTGGCTGATCTTAAGGATCAGATGAGACACGCCGTGAGAAATATTCCCCTGGACATGCTGGAGCGCGCTATGAAGGGTTTCGTCTGGCGCTTGGAGGAATGTGTTGCTCGCAAAGGTGGACATCTATCCGGTGTTGTTTTCAAGAAGTGACATTTTTGGATCTTGTCCATAAATGGCATATCTTTCTCTGTGTAGTGTAATTTTTTATAAATATAATCGTTCGTTACTTACGCCATGCGTCGTTTTTATCCGCCCATGATTTTGCCCCACCCTGTACTTTAAGTCTCTAAAATTATTCTAGCTTTTTATTTTATGTAACATTATCCTCCATACTCCCGAAAAAGTAACCATTTTGTGCCTGTTTGATGTTTTTTCGTGCCTATTTTGGGGTTTTTTCGTGCCTTAAAATCCAGACTCTATATAGTCATCACAAACTCTATCTGAAGGTTGGGGCACTCATCACGCTCCTTCGAAATCTGGATTCCCCAAATTTATACAATGGCACGCGGCTCCATAATTATTGCAAAGGTAACTACCAAATCAATGAGTTACCCTACTCCTATGGAAAAGTATTTCATAACCCGAGCAACGACGGGCATCCTGCTAGTTTTCACAATAAAATGCCAACAAAGTTGCCCGTGACGATTTGGCGTGAAAAGTTATTGTTTCCAAACGGTTCTTGCCGGTGTTTACATCTGGAGCGAAAATCAGGTGCCTTTTTCACAATAAATGGCCAACATAATTATAACCTTGAACAATTCCCGCAGAGTTACTTTTGGGATGTCATTAAAAATAGCTAGGATATCTCACTTTCCTCTGATCCCACTGTCCTTCATGAATATCTACCAACACCACAGAAGTTGGGACTATTTCAGAAGAAATTAGGCTATTTTAAACTGTATCCTTAGGCTACCTCAATGCCACAGCCAATCATACACCAGGAGTGATATGGTCTTCCGCTTTTATCTCAAAATCATTTCCGTGTGACTCTTATTCCTACACTGTAGCTCTTCATGCTGATGACATTTTAACTGTCATGCATTTAAAAAATAACGTAGACTCGTAGAGCAATATAATCAACGTAGAGGGCGAATCTGTGCATATCCACACGGTAGATGGCAACCCAATGAACAGGATCATTCTGGAAACTCTTTAGAAGAGCGATCTGAGCGCTCAAGCAGCCAGCACTGATACTACATGCCACGCAGTATACAAACAAGTCCACTCAAAATACTTCGCGGGGATCATTCCAACTCATCTCATGTGCACTCACAGTCAGTAGTACATTCAGGGGGGTCGCAATACCACCACCCTCTTTCCTCTGACCCATACGCCTAAGAGGAGAGAAAAATATGCGAAGAAAAGGGGTTAAAGAGGAGAGAACGTAGGATTTTATGTCAATAAAAAAATAACAGTAGCCTACATACACTTTTGGTGCCGCAACGTTACACAGCGGCGGATTCACTGAACTCTGAACATACTTATCCTATTTTTGTCACATGCTAATATTGGGACTAGCAGTTATAATAATATTGTCCTCAATAAGGGGAACACTAGAAAGTAATACATTACTATGATATATTTCTCGCTATGACTAAATGCACTACAGTACTTCTAGGTTGGTTTTCAAAACATATTGGAGGTATAGTTTAAATCCTTCGATTATTGTTGTTGTGTGCGACTAACACACAAAAACAATAATTATACTATACCAATAATAATCAGTGCTTCTTTATTGCACAAAAATATACTGAAACGGCCAAAAACTATGCAGGCCAGGAGGTAAGGAGCCATGCGAAATACTATCTGCATCATGTCGACCCTACCCTGTTTCTCCCTTCATTGGGCTTTATTAGGTGACTAGAGTGGGTAATAATAATGGTTGGCCTTCACGTGCCTAGCTCCCCTCAATGGGAGAAAGAGGCGGGTTCGATATGATACAGCGCAACTTAGATTAGAATTGACTTCCATTCATGTTTAATAATTCCCTTGTGCCACTCCGCATTAGGCAAGACTAGTTCGCAATCTAAAACCATCAAAAAGCCAGCCAGTGCGCCATACTGCAGAAACATGACTGATCATGTACATGTCACGATCTGATTGAACCCAGATGGGCTTCTTCTACATGTAACCCTTGTCATATTACCAAATATCCGAATTCCCTTCACCATTTAGTGACTTCATTGTTCTTTGGGACTCTCTCGGGTGCTGACTGGTGGAAATGTGGGTTGTCGGAATCTGGGTGTAAGCTGGGGACCATGGCCAGTCCACAGAGTGAAATTAACGATAGCGCAACAGTAGTTTGCGGCTGCCCATTGTGTATATGGTACACTCACGGGCATGGATACATTGCATTTTGCGCGTTACCAAGGAATAAGTTTGAAGAAGGGTGACGAAATAGAGTGTTGGCTGACAACAATTTTGCCCTTATAATCGAGATTTGCACTTATGAAATTGAATAAAAATGGATTCAGATGGATTTAAGTTAGGGTGGATAGCCACTGATTATGTTGTAACTGATGTAGGCTATACCATACAGGGTATAGTATCGTGTGTTCAACCAACTGTCTCCAGAGCACCACGCAAGTTAGTGTAAGAACACGCGATACAAATGCAGGCTTCAATGGAAAAGTATTGTTATAGTAATTGCACTATAAATAAGGCAGGGTTTCTGCTAATAATAATAATAATAATAATAATAATAATAATAATAATAATAATAATAATAATAATAATAATAATAATAATAAAAGTTAGCAGTTGACTTATTATTGTAAAGAAAAGTGAAATGGCCACTTTAGAGATTACCTTGGGAATGTCACCAAATTACTTTAGGTATAACAACCCAGGTCGTCAGACCTATTAGTCACCTTTGTGACGTAGAACCTTATAACTTTTCTTGTCAATTCCCTGTAACAATAAAGGGTTGAGGCTGTCATTTAGGAGGTCCAAGCTTCGAAACCAGGTTCAGACCATCTTGATTCGGGGCTTCCCGCATGGGTTTCCCCAGGCCATTTCCAGGCTAAATCTGTAATGGTTTCCGTTGAGAATGGCCATGGCAGCTTCCTTCTTTCCCTTCATTCTTCTCCTTTACAGTGTCGTACGAAATTTTCTAAATTCCTTCCCTGCTTCCTAATTGATTGGTCATGATTACTATAGTACTATAACGAAAGGCTCCTAGTACCTATACCGCCTGTTCTCTGTGAACCAACTACCAACCAGCCTTGTTAAATTAAGGGCTCTAAAGTTTCGATTTACCATTACTCTTGTTTGATATTGCTTTTGATTGTTAATTTGGCAAACATCATGTAAAAATGACAAGATTTACCTTTAAAGATATCATCAAGCAATTTGACGGCATTTAACACTTTTAGGCCTATACACTTGTAACGCGTCGTTGAGTTTTAATGTAAAAATTTAAATAATATAATAATATAGATTAGCATTATTTCACTGCAGAGTTGCGAATACAATGGAAAAAATTTATACCCCTGAAACTAAGAAATTGTACTTTTGAAATGTACAGTCTGTCTCAATAAGTTTTGGCAACTTTATCCTGGCCTTGAAGCAACCCTTCACACACACACCTGCTCACCGTGGGGCCCGTGCGAAGGGTTGCTTCAAGACCAGGATAAAGTGGCCAAAACGTATTGAGACAGACTGTAGGCCTACTCTACAAGATCAGATATCCACACTTGACAAAATCGCTAGGGAAAATTGCAAGTTTTCTCCCTTTCCACTCGATACCAATTCCAATACAACCGAGGCGGCAAAACCTGTGAGGACCATTTCCTGTATAAAGTATGAACCACGGTGATGGCATGAACCATGATTTAGATGCGCCAATTTTGAGCTTGAGTAACTGACCTGCTTTAAAGCATAAATGGGCATCATTACTGAATGTCCCAAGCAAATCAAATGGAACATCTCTGAGCATCTATTGGTCAAGACCTTGTACCGAATGACCTTTTATATTATGTTTCCACCTTCATAAAAATTTTGACAGACGCGAGCCTTTAGGGAGTGACTAAGAGGACAAGGGATAGGTTTGGCGGCGAGAACGATCGACAAAGTCTAGTACCAGACTATACCGTATGGGCCAAAAATACTTTTGCCGATGTATGGTTAACTGAAAATGAGTGATGTCATATTCAGATACAGACTTATCCACTTTGAACTTTCTTTTACAAGAAAAGGCTCTAACAGTACTTTCAGGACTAGTTAATATTTATTTTGCTTACTCCAAGCACTAAAGATACACAAGACGATACTTGAGTTCCGCATAAAATAGGAGAAAACTAAAGGCTGAATAAAAAATTGTACCTGAGACCATGCGTGTCAAATCCTGCCTTGTTACTAACTTGATGTCAGGGTTCAATGTCGCAAATTAGATTTCGTATCTGACCTATAGATTCATATGCATATGGGGGGTAATCTTTTCCATCATGTGACAATAAAAACTATACGACCCACCATCCCTCATGCCACCCCTATGTTTCTAGTATCTACTACTCTTCAACAATTCTACCGCACAGTGCATTGTTCTCAATGGAATAGGCAACTTTCGATTTCCGAACGTGCATACGACTCACTCGCATTTCGGTGCCTGTTTTGGCTCCTTCGTTGACGTTCTAAAATAACGAACAGCCAGGTTTGAAATTTTTACTCTCCCAATATGCAAGCGAGCAGTACGATTTAATTGTGCTGTGACATTACCTCATTTACCAGTGTCACTCAATTTAAACATTTAAACAAAATCCCTGAGGATCGATCAACCGAACAATACTCGCATTTGACTGACAGGTGAGTTGGTGTGGAATGACCGTCGCAGCATCGTTGTGCACGGCCCTTCAAAATGATACAGTACATCGGACAACGTGAGGGTCGCTCTCATTAATTAAAGAGAGCGTGAATGCCCGACCGCGAATCTCGTCGAACTTCCGGATTTTTTTTTAAAGGAAGAAACTTCGTCTTTAAAACTTCCTCATTGCTAATTGCTACCTAATCCTCTCTCTTATATCCGACACACGTACAGTCGCCAGCACAATTTCCAGACTCGAATCGGGTTTATCCTGAAGGGTAGGACACCCTCTCGTGGTGTAGTGTGGGTGGCCTACCATTCAGGATGAACCTGCAGATTTGAAAATTGTGCTGGCTGGACACAGCGAAATGTCCTCTCAAATTTTAATGTACGAGGCAAGTATCAGATACTTCTCACATTTTATTTAATACGGGCAGAGTGCGCTGGCAAATAAAACGCATTGCGCCTCCCAAATGCTGCAGAGTTACTGGCTATAAACCTATAACAGTTCAATTCACCCGTGACAATCCCCCACCCGCCCAGCCTCTATCCGCGTGACATGATCTAGCTGTAATTTGCATGTGACGCAAGGCCCCGCAACAGAACGGACGTGATTAAACCCGGTAAATGTATGACAGCCGCCGACTCTATCTACACCTGTTCCCGCACCAAAAAACTGCCCGCAAAAAGGGGTTTTTAATGCTCACCTGGTGTGTCGAATTGGAATCAAGATATGCTAATTAGGTATGGAGGGTAACCCTTTTTTTTCTAGGAGACTTTGATTCAGTAGCGGTTAGCAATGTGTGTTGATTATAGGTGAGGAGGAGGGGTATGGTGGGGGTGCCGGCGTAAAGGGTGTTCTTGCTCATTACATCCAATCGCTGCGAAACAGTCGTTCATGGGAGCAGAAAAATCGGTTTTGCGAGTGGGTCCGCCGGTTCATAAACTCCGGAGAGCGTGAAAAAATGGCTCGCGGTTACTCGTCTGGATGTAATTTATTGTCCTCAACACTCGCCGTATAGGTTTTTGCGGTCGGAGCTTGGGTTGAAAGTATGCTTCCACACCCCCTCCCCACGAGTGGCTAAAAAAAAAGTGTCGACCACCTCTGCCAACTAATATTGTAATCGGTGTTGGTACACAACCTAGTGTGTTTATCATTTGATGGCTTCCAGCACCTAGGGACCACTCTCATTGCCAGCCGAACTTCAATCGGACCGACCCATCTCGCACATTATAACCTGGAGTGTCCATCTGCCAATTGGAACACTAGGGATATTTAACCACAGGGCTTGTTAGCTAGTTTCATTTGATTAAGTCTGTTGCTTGAACAAAGGCGGGTTAAAATAATAGGCTAATGGAAAATGTGTCGTTAAGTCCTGCAGATATTTTCCACCGGATCTAATCTTAACTATCGAGTCGTTTCCGGAAGAGAGTTAATTGTGTCCTTATCTTGTTGCTTGTGCATGCCCATCTTTTGCCTTAGGCTGGACCAGTGGGGTCATGGGTGGAAAATTTGCCCGGAGACACGTCCCTCAGTCGCCCCGGATTTCCAGTGCGTGTCAGGCCCGAACCGGGAGGGTCACGTACTGTTCGACACGGTCACCGGACGTGCACATCATTTTCATGCCCACCTTTCCCAACATATGTACAAAAGACTGGGGAGAAAATCGCTGACAAAGGCGCTAGGTTTAAACAGTATGCAGAAAACCATTCTGGTTATCCTGGGTCCCCAGCTTTTTTCCCCCCCCCCACCCTCCGGAAATAATGGTGGAGAGTTAGTACTGGGAGGGAGATAGTTGGAAGGGAGGAGGGGGAAGGTGGGTGCGAATTCCGGAAGGAGTTGGCAATAAGCCACCTCGCAGAAGCAGAATCACGTCCTCGTTCATCGATTACCATCAGTTGTTTTTGCTGGGAAAGCCAGAGCCCATTGAGACGAGCGCCATTAGCATATTGATCGAGCTTCTGGGGGAAGGTTTAGCCCAAAGGGGGTGGTGGGTATATGCCAAGAGGGTGTTATATATACAATATATCAAATGTCTAAACCTTTTTAAAAAATAGGATGCAAAATGTAGGGACAACGAGTAAGGTTTGGAGGATATTGAATGTGGCGCGCAATTGGAATCGAGCGAGTGAGTGGTGGCGAGGGTAGGTGACTTGGGATGCTGGTGAATGCGCCTCCTAATGGCTTGTAACGGGGCGGAATAAACAAGTGCTCCTGTGGGGGCGACACCAAAAAATGTTTATCAGTCCGTTTCAGGTCGCACTTTAGGGTTAGGCAAAACGGCCGGAATACAGACACGCTCGATATACAGTTGACCCCTGACGGAGGCCACATTTATTAGCCACCCAACGCGTGATTTACATACCTACTACCGGCAACGCTAATAACAAGCAAGCATGCAAATATGTAGGTTAATTCCAGCTCATTTCTGATATATTAGCTGGAGTTAAAACATTCTGGTGCCGGAAAAAGGTAGGGTGTAAAATGGAGCAATTCGGAACCCCCAGGACATATCTGGAAGAGTGGTGGAGGCAGGAAGAGATTTTTTCCGGATTTGGCTTGGTGACAAGGCATCCGGGTGGGAATCGCGCACTAATCCGGGCCAGGAATCCGCATTAACGCACATTCGGGGGACACAAAAGCCTTCTGTCGCCGGCCTTTTATAACCTTGTCCTCGCGTCCAAATGGCTGTTATGGAAACGTACGGCGACTGTGTGCAGACCCTGGCCCCTACCCACCCCCTCTAGCTACTCCACATGCTGTGTATGTACAATGTGTTTGTAATGTTGGACCCATTCAATCCCATCCACCTAAAAATGACAAAAAAAAGGTGTATGAATTAACGGGGACTGGAAATCCGCGTTGACAACAGCTGTCGCTCTGTTCCGCTGTCCAATGGGATCGCCCCCACAACAATGCTTGACATGACAGTCAACAATATGGCTGACTACTACACGCGATGTTCAGTTTATTATGAAAAGCCGGAAGACAGATGAGCATAATAGCAGTAATGGCGTTTATTATCACGCCTTTCACCTGTCATGGAGCATCACACGTTCAAACTGGCGCGCCCACCACCTCCTTAATGGATAATACCGGCCAAGAATCAGGATTTATTACACCCCTGAAGCGATGAGTTGGGAACAAGGAAGACCCTCTATTGTCGATATTTCATTATCGTGCCAGTCGACCTGACACCCCGACCAGAGACACACCATCTTAATTTTTACTCTCTCAGACCTTATCTTAAAATATTCACTCAAACATCATTCTAAAGTCAAAGCAATTCAGTGCCCATCAATATTTAAAATGTTAAATATCAGAGGGTCCAAAGGTTGCAATCTTGCTGTGGTTGGGAATGAGTGAATAAGTGGAGCGACTGAGCTACAAGTCAGCCAGACAGATTTTCATTGCTCGCCGGGTGTAATGGTGAATAATGTCGCCGTGTTAAAGGCGGGAATAAATAAATCCAGAGGGGTTCAGGGAAACACAGAGGAAGAGGAATGTCCTTGCTACAGGAATTTAAGAGGGACCTAGCCAAGCCTTTCGTATTTCCTATTTTTTTGCTATTTCATTTATTTTTTTCTCTACCCCCNCCCCCCCCCCAATGCTTACCTCTCGTTCTATGTCTCTCAGTTCCAAGCGCGCCAGTGTTTTATATTTTTCACTTTTTCCCGAACCTACTGCGATGCAAGCTCCGCCTCGCTCCAACCGATAAATCTGAAAAAATTGCCTGCAAGGAGACAGGCCCGGTAATTTTTGGGAGCGGTTGCAAGTTAAAAGCAGTTGCGTTTTTCTCCCCACGCTTTTTTTCTTCTTTCTTTTTTTTCACGCTTTCTTGTAAGGTGGGGAGAGGGTGTTTCAGCAAATTAAAAGTGGGGTTTGTACGCGCCGGAACGAAGAGGGAAAATAAAAAAAAGAGAAAAATGCCAGAAAAAGATTTTTCTGCCAGAGGATAAAATATTGCCTTTGGTAAGATCAATTTCGCGCCTGGAATTTCAGTGATTTTTGCCCGCTCTTGTGTAAATCAAATGGAGCCGTAGGTTCAAGCTGATTTATTCCAGCAGCTAAACTTTCCACTTGTCCACGATTAAACATCACGGGATCCGTGAAAAACAGACCTATTCGTGTCTGAAAATTTAATTGATGATTTTACTTCTCGCCTCCACTCTCACAATTAATAAGCAAAGATTTACCCAACAGATGACATATGTGAATGTGCCGTGTCACTGATTTTCATCAGTCCTATGATTGCCATCGATATTGCCATTTTACATCCACAAGTATCATGCGAATCAGTAAATTAACATTAAATGAGCTGTACGGGTTTGAATCATGCCAGCGGACCGCCATTGGCAAACCTGTGATAATTAATTTCACCGAGTTCGGCATTCATTAAATCTATTGAAACAACCCGCAACCGCTCTCTAACCCGCTACAGTAACACCACCACACAGTTAAACGCACTCTTTATCCGTTATTTCTACAACCAGCAGAGTCTAGTCAAATTATTGTTAAGAGGAAAAACTCATTCAACTTTCCATGTTGGATAACACCCAAATACCACAATATTGTCAGAAACTTATTTGACACAGGGTACGTTATAATCTCTGTTCAACGTCAGTGTTATCAATCTCGCCTATTCGTGCCAACTTACTACACGCTACTATGGTGCCAGATGTCTTCTGCAATGCATGACATCTTCAATGAAGAAAGGATCTCTTTCTTCAACGCGACTCTATTAATACTTCAAAAAAACAACCCCGCCTCTCATATTCCTTTTCTTTTCAAGCTCCGGACATCAAACGTACGTTTTTTTTCATATTCTTCTCGTTTTTTCCCCCTCCCTCCCCTACCCCCCCAGTTTATATAGAACGGCGATGGAATGGAGGGAGAGGGAATGGCATGGGTGGGGAAGGGGGGGGGGCTCTATCCTGGGAGACTTTTAGATATGCAAAAGCCATTCGATTCGCACAACATCCCGTTAAGACGCAAAGAAGTCCGCCTAATTTGAAGGCTCCCCACTCTTAGTCTTCCTATTCAATCCCTCCTAACCGGATTGAAAAGCTCCGTTTTCAAAAGAATCCCCGGAAAGTTTTGGGTTCTACATCATCACCGAGGGAATGACCTCCTCCCCTCTAGATGGGAAAAAAAGTATGGGGACAAAAAATAAACTTGCTCACTGCCAAATTTTTCTCCGATGACGCAGCATACGGGAAAAGAAATGAATATTTGCAGAATTTTGTTCGAAGTTCAGCAATATGTTTAGAATATTGAAGTATGTTTTCTACTACATTCACATACATATTCCATTATAAATAATATAAACTCCAACGTGATTATGATTCTGTGTTATACCTCTCCATTTTTGCAACAGGCCATGCCACAAATTACCACCTAGAATCATCGAGAACTTCACCTGATGCGAGTCATTTTGATGTCCTGTCAATATAAATATGCTCGTCCCCCCCC
>KZ538978.1:25427-37840 GCA_000934665.2 Catajapyx aquilonaris
GGTGTGTGCAACATACTGACGCAGCATCATCTCTTATTAGTGCTGGCTGCAGGGTGTCCGAAATGCAACGCACCAAGGTTTGATTTTTTTGGTCGATTTGCATTTTTTATCGCTTTATTATGGGCCCGGATGCAGGGACTTTCTTTGCCAGGGGGCCACATGACGAATTTATATGCAGAAGGTATAATGAGAGAGTGGACGCATTCTGCCTCCATATTGTATGTTCAGTACATTACAGGGGGGGGGGAGCTCTGGCCACTCACATCATGAAATTTGATGCTATTTAATTTAAATGAAGCAATGCAAACTAAATTAGCGCAACCACTTGGAAACACTGTGTTTAACCTGAGAACTTTAGTTAAATCAAAGCACAAGACTCCAATTACAACCAAAGATTAAGCCGCGACCCTAAACCTTGTTGTACTTTTTACTTAACAAGATTCTGTGAACCACGAGTTTAATTACAGCTAGGGCGAACCGATCATCCAGCTCGAATATCTTGAAGGAGGCCGAGAAGATGAGCGACAAACACGCTTTGGTTTCGCCTCATCTAGAATTAATCAGAGGACGTACCAGGGAAATCGGATTCTGCTGCATGGCTGTGGAAGCGTCGGAATAGAATGGGACAGTGGAGAATAGAATAGGAGGAATAGGACGTACGGATTCGGATTCCAGGAGTATACCTCCGGAGGTCTACAGGAATCGACGAAGCAAACAAGCCTCTCGCGCTACGCTCTTAAGCCTTATAATACTAGGCTCTAGGCAATCAGATACAACTCTCGGCCTACTAAGCTCCTTATTTCTAAGGCTCGTCATTTCACACTCGTTACGCTTTGGAGCTTCGGAGTGATGCCCGGTCCAGTAATGTTGCGGACAGGCTGAGCCTAATTCAAGTGTTGGTCGCTAGAAGCGCGGTGCTGGTGCCCTCTCGTGGCACTAGAATGACCTACATAGTTTGTAGAGTTGTCTGCAATATTGTGGTGTTAATTGAGCGGAGTTGAGCAGTCAGGGCTCTGACGTTGTATTGTAGATTAGAATGAAGAGCATGTACCGTACACTGGTACCGCCCAGCATCAAACATGTATGGAAGAGGGAGTGTCCTATATGCATGCAGTTCAGCAGGAGGTTTTCAGGTCACTTCTCCCATAACATGAACGCTGCGAAACTGCAGCTTTCCACTCCAAGTCTTGCGAATAAGCAATTTGCAGACCGAATGGATGCTCTCCATTCTAATGGCTCTGCTTTTAATATTCATTGCATACTCAATTTAAAACAATTGGCTTTCATGCTGGAAGCGCCATTCCCTTCCCCCCTGTTCCCACATCTACACACCCGCCCTCCCCTGTTTTTTTTTTTTTTATTATTTTTGGGACTATGGGTGCCGCATGAACAGGTGACAAGTTTGCACCCCATCAGCCCATCCCCAGGGACGCATTTCATTTGTAGAAATGCCATATTTGGAGTTTCAAAGGCATAAACGAGTGTCACAATATGTATCCGTGTTGAATGATTAGCGAAAGCGCTATGTTTTAATGAAACACGACTTGCAGTATTTGTTTGTTGCAAATGACACAGGGCGTTGTTGTGGACATTTTTTTCAGGCTGACGTCGATCGATCCCGGTCGAGTGCCCCCAAAGTGAACTCGGTCCGGAGGGGAACATAACACATTTATATCAAATTACCAAATTGTTTACATTCAGCCACGGTGTACCGTATTGCTGAAGCGGAAGTAGAGAGAGCAAACAATAATGTACCGTATTTTAAGCTGCCGGATGCGTGGCTGTACAAGTTTGGGACTTTAAAAAAAAACACACACACTCGGAAACACAGAATTTCATGAGCTCTTCTGTAGTTTATGGGGCATTCTTTTATTCAAGTCCGGAATTAAAGTATGGCCTATACAGGGTGGCACACTGTCCAAGTCCCCAGTTCAGTTGGGTTGGGAAATAAAATAGCTTACCATATCATCCCTTTTTAGACTCTTATATATAATTCCGTTCCAGTTACTGTATTTATCAAAATGTGAATGGCTATTTTGTAATCTGTTCCTCAATTTCTAGTAGAGGAATATCCTGACATGCAGGCAATCTGGTGAACAAGCGAGGCGCATAGGTTATCTACCGGCCAGGATGAACGTGACCTTGAATCCTATTGGGTAGACAGTGTCTACCCAATAGGATTCAAGGTCACGTTCATCCTGGCCGGTAGACAACCTATGCGACTTTCTTGTTCACCATATTGCCTGCATGTCAGGATATTCCGTATTCTGCGTCCTTACTCCTTAGTAAATGAACATGGATATTTTTCACTGCAGCTTCTTGATTACAGTGCCAGTGTATACTGACTTTTTAATGGCGTATTTCTTAGTGCAGACACCAAGACGACTCGGTAATGCAATGTGTAAATAAGTCACAAAGACGGTGGACAAAGTAATCGTCGGAGTGGAACACACAGGATCATATCCTAAAGTGGGGCGGTTAAGGTGTTTAGAATTGTAGAGTGAAAGAGACTCCTGGTCTTTGTTTAAGGGTATAGCATGACAGGAAATGGGGTATGGCTCGGAGCGGGTGAGCTCCATTTCGGCCCATGATTACTCGACCTTAGCCTGGGTTGACACGAGTTAATTAACAGTGTTTGATATGTGTCGTACTTGTTAAACAATACAGTTATTAAACTGAAAATTAACGCTACGGTTTGTGCCCCCCCCCCCCCAAATTCCCCCCAGCCCGTCAGATGGAGAAATGTTGACAGCCGAATGGTGCGAAATGGCCAGGCTCATCAAAACGAATAGCCTGCAGTTGCCATTTTTCGCTCACTTTATCTCTACGTCACTTATTTTTCATACGCGTATTGACAAGCCATGTGTCGCCACGGATTTTCTCCAAGGCTAAATAATGGCGCATTGTTTAATTCGCATTTTAAGCGGATGCAACCTTGATTAGTGAGCAACTTTAGGCTGTGAGCAATCTGTGAAGAGAAGCGGAAGAGCAGGAACAATAAGTCACGAGCTCCGCCAGTGATTAGGAAGCTCCTCGAGGAAAGAAATACAAAAAAGAAATATAAGGTTTTTTTTATATAAAAAACGGGTAGAGGAGCGGTGTTTTGGGGGGAAACAATCTGCATTCCCCTTCGCCCCGTCGCGAGGCGATGCTCGTTTGTCTCCAACTTAAAATTGCATCTGGAAGAACAGAAACTTCCAGCAAATTAACCTCCGGGCCTTAATCACGGCCCCATTGAATTAACCCGGAGTCTTAGTTTAAATTGGGGTCGTGGAAGGGAAAAGCGAGTGAACGGGAGGTAGGAGAGAGGAGGAGAGGGGTGGGCTGGAGAAAAATAGGCCCACCAAACTACCTCGCAGCCTAATTCTATACCCTGCAGTATAGCAGATACCCCCGCCTTGATACTCCGTGCCTTGAATGTCCCAATTTCCAGCCATCAACCCTTCTGAACACAGTGCTACTTGCCATGACTCCAGAATCAATCTTGGGCGGCAGTCACTTTCGGATGGAGATAAAGGAGGTGCGGCCAGCTTCCATTATCTACAAGGTGCTCCCAAAATAAGCCCGGATCCGTTCATACAAATGGCATCGTTCAACTCTGCGTCATTCAATGGGAATCACATTCCTAGGATTATTGGAAGACCTTTGATCCGCTAAATAGTGGTACCAGAGTGGAAGGAATTCTGGAAATTCCTGCCTGGCTCTATATTCACATTGACAGCCAATGTGCTTCTTTCTAGAGGTTAGGGACAGGGCTTTGAATTCTGGTGTGTAGGAGGTACCAGGATGGAGCCAGGCTTGTACTTGTACGAGTGGCAATAATAACAAAAATAAATGTCAACCAGTAACATATTGGTCTTGGAAGTGTATATCTCTAGAGGTGCAAGGTACAATAAGTATCTCTGTAGGTTCTTTCTCTAATAATTGGATTGGTCGGCAAGGGCAATGCGAAGAAGAGAATGCGATGGTAGAAACTGATTCAGCAGATACTCGTAATCTGTAGGAAGTTATTTTTGTGGGCGGCAATCTGCTCAACTCTAGATGAGTTATCATATTACGCGAAGTACAGGACAGGTAAAATCAATTCTAACCTTTCGAAAAGCAATCAGTATTGTAAATAGTTATAACATTGCGTAATTTGACCATACCCTGTCAGTGCCACCTTTTTGGAACTAGTCTTGAAAGTGAGTAAATTTGCACATGTGAGATATAAATAGTCTATATTAAGTAGTTCTTTTTAATATCATACCCCATTGAAGCCGTTCTGGCTTTTTAGGGGGGAGATTTGTTTTTTTGGCTGGAACTCTTGTAAACTTTATTTCGCTTTTTGGGACGGGATAGGGATGGAAGGAAGCGGCTGTGGCCTATTAACTAGGAAACAACTCCGGTATTCACCTGGAGGAACCGTGGGAAACCACAGAAAACCACGGTCAGAGTTGCCGGCACCGGGATTCGAACCTCGAACCCAGGACCTCCCGATTAGCAGGCGGACTCCATATCCACTACACCAACCTGCTTCGGTATATTAAGTAGTTCTGTAACATACCGGTACGGTATGCGTTTGTTGGCCCTACATGAAGTAAAATGTTCTGCACCATGTGAAAGAGTATATAAGTTACACTGGAAGGTTTTTGGCGAATTTAAATGGAAAGCTAGTTATAAAGTTGCCAACAGCAAAATTAAGTACTATCCGTCGAAAAAGATTGTGGCAAATGCATCCTGGGACTAGACAGTTATCACTAACACTTCCCAAGGTGAAGGGCATATCTACTACCTCACCTTACTCCAATTCTGACTGTTTCTTAGCACAAGGGACAACACTGTCCTAATTTTTGCATGTGTAATTTATGCACATAAATCATTTTTAATTTAATAAGTGGTCGTTGAAGGACAGATTTTGACATGCTATGCTAAGGGTCTGATGAATGAAGACAAATTAAGGAAAATCTCCGATTATGCGTAGGCATTCACCGTACGCAATGCGACAAAATTAACTAAATTCTCTTTCATATGTGTTCACAAAACCAGTCTTTAATCACATTTAGCAAAGTCTATTGCTAATAATATCTTATTCAGAAATTAATTGCCGTTTTTCCTATCAATTCTGTGAAGTGTGAAAATCCTAGTTTGAAGATGTTTCTTTATTATATGTATTTATTATCTCGCAATTACAACCTCCTAACAACATTCTTTTTTGAAAAGTTTGACTCACAAGGGATAATACACTATTCATATTTTTCAAGCCATCATAACTCGAAATCATTCAAATGTGGCTATGATTGTTCTGCATTTCAGGTATTCATCTGCTATGATGTAATAAAATTGAATGGCATGCAGTATATTCAATGATGGTTTTGTGTAAGAAGAATTAATCCCATGGTAAATTTGAAGACTATCCTAAGCCTGGCCAATAAGTAGGCCTATTTAAATTTGAAAAAATGTTCACTGTAATACAATATGAAGCCTAAGGTGTGATCTTCCACAAGGAAAAACTATCGAGTGGGACGAAGTAAATACATGGTACTCCCGATTATTCGGGTGCGGATTATCCGTGCATTACCAAAACAAAACAAAACAAAAGTTCGAAAAAATGCTAATATTATAATTTGTCTCGCAAACAAGTAAATATAACATACTTTTCCCAGAGGACAAACTAAAAATCTATGATGGTGTGTGTTACAACAATAGTTTATAACAACAACAGGAAATAACAAAATCGCAATAATTCAACGCAAATTCCACCAATCAGGGAATATATGTGGGAAATTTAGTTTCACTTTTTCATCTTACATATTCGGAACAAACATCACAAATTCAGATTGGTACCCACCGATAAAAATTAATTTCGAAAAAAAATCCAAATTGGTTTATTGTCAACTTATCCCGAGTCACATTTTGCAAGAAAAACCTCTTCGCAGATTTTTCCCATCATATTTTCTTAATTAATTATAACGTAGGCGCTCTAGGTAGCGCTACTAATAATTCAGGGGCTATTGTTTGATCTCAGTTTGTGTTTTGTAGAATTTTTTCCTTCGCAATAACCTAACCCGGATATGTGAATGATATATGAATTTTGAGACTTAAATTTTCTGTCACAAGTCATCCGGATACCTTAAGCCCATAAAAATAACCTTCGAACAAAACGATAAATTATTTCAAAAATTGTAGGAGACATAAAATACTTTTTTACACCATGGGTGGAATTTTCGTTCCACTGCTCGTTACTGCTAACTCAGCTGTTGGGAATGATTACTGCTAAATTAGCAGTAGATATAGCATAACCGAAGCAGGTTGGCATAGTGGATAAGGCGTCCGACTGCTAATCGGGAGGTCCTGGGTTCGAATCCCGGGGCCGGCAACCCTGACTGTGGTTTTCTGTGGTTTTCCACGGTCTTTCTAGGATAATTCCGGGGTCGCTTCCGTATAATAGGCCACAGCCGCTTCCTTCCTTCCCTATCCTTGGAGGTTGAAAGGCAATGCTGGGCCAACCTCCTTAAAATATCAATTATAAAGTAGCTATAGCATTGGGACGAACACCTACAAGTCCAATCCAAGTTACACAGTTATATATTTTATCAATGTTATTTTTTAAATATTTGATCCGGATTCGTTGTAGTACCCCTCTCAAAATACCTCCACAGTATTTCAGGTATTCACGAATCCAAACTGGTTTACATGATTTACTGTAGTAAACCTATATACCCTCAAATTCCATGCCGAAGTGTTGTAATAGTTACACGATGCTATAAAGTGCTGCACTTATGTTTTATAATCCCAAACAACTGAAGAGGTGATCTTCAAACGAATCGATTTCAGTTTTTCATATTTTGGAATATGCCAAATATTTTCAAGCGATGTAAATTTAATATTTTCTAATAAAAAATTGTCAACTACTTCCAAACTTTCGGATTACTTTTGCAAGCTGAGTTCACATCCAGGTCCGGAATGTGTGCTGGACACTTGATTGTAAGTAGCTCAGCTTGACCCACCACAGTATTTTTCTCCACAAGACCACTACCGTCTAAAACCCTCTTCCAAATTCAATTACGGTAGCTGCCTGCTACAGACGAGGTCTTTTCCCCAACTAAAATAATTGGTGTCGAGCCAAACCCCTGAGCATTATCCTGTTTTCGAATCCACCACTTTACATTTCCGGAATTCCCCAGGGTCCGGGACTTTCCTATTTTTCTTGTCTGAATATTACTACGTTAATGGTTGAAAATGTACTTCCACTTATTGCATACCCACGTAATTGGTGGTCTGGCCGGATTGGTCCAAGAAAAATGTCCACAGCATAGAAGCAAGGGTGGCAGCATATTGTGGAAGGATCCCCTATGTTGGAATTTGGGGAGCCTTCTCTCCAGGAATTTCCATTGGCGTACTTTGTGAAAGCTGGGGAGGTCCTCCCTGGGGCTACAACTGCAATTATCACCCGGGGGGGACTCTGGGTTTGTGCGGACCCCTTCTCCGCTTGCCTCTCATAAGCTTAAGGTGCCAGCTGGATAATTCCCCGGAAATCTGCCAAGTGATTACCCGGATTAAGAGGCGCGGATGTTTACCCTCGCCAGACTATGTCGTGACGTCCGCTTTAAAACAGCGGGTCATTCTCCGCTACACGGGTTGATTTCGCGACACTTTTTTTTTGTCAGCGGGTGTTATTCGGAGTGACAGATGACACGCGTGGAGGTCAAACGGGGCAGAAAGCAGACAATAAATTCGCGCAGCTGTCGAAGGTTGGATTAGCATATAAAGTGAAATTGGAACGCACACACACACACACCTTTTTTTTCTGAAGCTTTGACTACAAGTTGGACTTTAAAAAGGTGTAGGTTGTAAGCTTGGTATGTGTGAACCTGTATTTTCAAGCACTAGACAGTGATGAACCTGCTCGCTACGTGTCCCCCGTAATGTGGTCATTATCATGTAATACTGCACTAGGAGTATTGTGGTCGGGCTTAATTGACGCCTACCTGACATTTGAAGGCCGTAGCCCCCGCGTTATGTCCATTAGAGCGGGGCTCAAATTGTTCCGGAGGGGGGGTAGGAGGGGGGGGGGGAGAGAACTATCAATGGGGGACACGAGGACAAGTTATTGCATTACTGTCAGCCATACCCCCCGACCCATTACCTGCTAATAAGATAATAATATTCCACCCAGAGGGCCGCTTTTTGACAATGTGATCGCCAAGTGCTAAGGTGACGGGTGTGGGAAGTGTCCGCTTTGGAAAAATTAATCATCTCTCGTGTGAGGTGCTGCCAGCTCAGGTACCACTAGGAAATGGCTATTATGCTCTATTATTAACAGAGCTTTGCTTAGTAAATAATATTACACTGAAGACTGAGGGCGACTCAGATGTACAGTACTGAACACACAGCTGCAGAGAAACATGGGTTTGTATTACATGAATATGAACTCTATAGGGTGTTTAAACTTTTTTGTCCGAACAGTTATCCGAAATATTGCACTAAGCTGCTACTTTGTAAGCAGTGTATGCCATTTAAACCTAAGATTCGCAGGGAATATTCCCAATTCCTCCGACAAACCGGTTGCAAGTCACTGCTTACAAAGTAGCAGCTTATAGTGCAATATTTCCGATAACTGTTCGGACAAAAAAGTTGAAATACCCTATACGTTTGGTCATCAACCACTACTTTCCACGCTCAAAAGGACGGTTACATAACCATTTTCGTCCTAAATATTCCACTCAAATAATTTCATCCGACGATTTCTCATCCAATAAAATAAATTCCACCTAAAAATAGTTCGCCCCAATTCGTCCAATAAAATTTCGCCAAAAAAATTCCGCCATACGAAATTTTCGCCCAATGAAATTCCACCTTTAAAAATTTCTTCCGGGGGAATTTTCATCCAATACATAATTTCATTCAAACAACAACAACGTTTGAAAGCCAGAGTTACTGGGAGAGAAATTGAAGAAAAATTAAGACAAAGTTTACATCAAATGTAAGTTATATTGGACAAGAATTTCTTCCGATTTTGTGTCCTGAATTTCATTGGTCGAGATGTCTTTGAAGGTTTGGGCTCTACTGCATGGAGTCTTGAAACTAGCCATTAACATTATGCACGTTGCGTGTTTATCCAATAATCGAGCACATGTTAATGCTCAATTTTACACCATAAATCCGCACTAACATCCCCTTTCACGGCAGTTTTGTACGATCATCCACAAAACCCTCCCTCGATTTAATAGTCGACTGAAAGAAAGTAGCGGGTTAGGCATCCACTTACACGACTCCCTTCTGGCGCCGCCTTCAACTTGTTAAACAAGTTTGGAAAGATTAGTTGGAGTAATCCTCGACTCCTTCTGAGAGCCAAACATGGCTCAACATTAATCTCATTGTTGTGGCGCAAAGGTTTCACCTCACCAAGCAGGTGCAGGAAAGGGCTTAAAAAAAACCCTATATGTTTTCTCAAGCACCTTCCTCTATGGGCTTATGCTATTATCCTTTGTTGTCAGCTGCAGTGAGCCCAATTTGGAAAACATAGCCATACAGCACGCACTCTATTTTACAAAAAAAAACTGATTTTAAGAACGGGTCGCATCTCCTCTCGAAAAGCGGCCAAAACCGACCATCCTTCACGCTGACCTCTCCGGAAATTCACATCGAGGCCCGCACTGGGGAATAGTGCTTCAGAAAAAAAAATATATCCGATAAACTCCGGGCAAGGACCGCAACGACAGACCTCCCCCATCCTTCCTTACAAAGCAAGAAAGAAGGCGATAACATCCAGGCTCCCTGGAAAAAAAGGGACCTTAGGATTAAGAATGATATTACGTACAAGGCTGGCGGCAGCGTCGGTGGCAAAAACACACCCCTGCCCCCNCCCCCCCCCCCCCCCCCCCCTTCCTACCATGCTGTCAATAATAACCGTGTCGATAGCCCAATGAGGTGAAGATTACAAATTTCAATGGCAGTCTGCCAAAAGTTGTTCTTTTTTTTTGCCCCGGGGCCGGGAGACCCCCCCATAAAGAGCCCTGGAGAATGGCCTCTGGGAGGCAATATTAGAAACGTGAAGGGCGAGGCAATTACAATGCCAGGCCTTTGCTTGCTGACTTACATTATCGGGTTGTGCTCTGTACCAAAGTTCGACACGTGGCTTACACCATTTTTTTGGGTGGTGTTCGAAGCTTGGCTTGTACGAAGGGTAGGCACGTTCAGGTTTTATCGTGAGTTTTATTGCTACGAGATGTTAGGGTCCCGGAGAACACATAAACCTGGTCTCCTTGTGGGCCGAATCAATCAAGCCTGAATCAATCGCCAGTTGAAATGTGCCCTTAAAATACAGAAGGGGATGAAACATTTTTTTCTGGGTGATAAGCCAGTTCTTAATATATGTCCAATATGAAGGAAGGTTTGAGTGGCGTGGCTCCAAAGGGCGGACAGCGGCTGTACACAAGAAAGATAGCAAAAAGTGTGTTGATCCGCAGCAATTTCCTGACATTTTGTGCTATCTGAGGATGGCAGGGGAGGATGGGAGGGTGTACTCGTCAGGCTACACAGGAAGATGGTGACAGAAAACGAATCAAGCTATCCTATCCTCTGTATTTCTCTTCTTATTCGCTGACTGACTTTCGCCTTGCTTCGAATATTGATCCTTCAATCCATCTCATACCACACCAGCCCCTAGCAGCAGCCTCCCCTCCTCTTCCTGGCCCTTCTTCCTATACAGGAACCAAAAACAACTTTGTCTAGAATAACACATTTGATTTGTAGCTCCTGCCCCCTCCCCGATACATCGGCATGTTCATGCCTCGAAAGCGGATTTTTTTTTGAACTTTCTATAACCTTATTTCACTGAGTAAGGCGGGGGAAATGGGGGGGGGGGNGAGGGAATGTACCAGAATATATGTATGACGTGTAAGCGGACATTTTATTATATTAGTGACAATTTAAGATTTGTAGGAGGGAGTACTAGGAGAGAAGGATAGGCCAAAAATATTTATTAGGACTAATGCATCGTGGTTAGATATAACCATCTGACCCAAGCAGTTTGTAGGAGGGGATAATTATGGTGTCCGACTGCTGATCGGGAGGTCCTAGTCTCAAATCCCGGAGCCGGCAACTCTGACCGTGGTTATCTGTCGTTTCCCACGGTCCTTCCAGGAAAATTCCGGAGTTGCTTCCGTAATTAATAGGCCACAGTCGCTTCCTTCCGTCCCTATCCTGTCCCAAAGAGTACAGTAAAATGAAAGCAAAGAGTTCCAGGCAAAACAAACTTCCCCCCTAAAGAGCCGGTGGCTGATAACGGGGTATGAATTATTATTATTATTATTATTATTATTATTATTATTATTATTATTATTATTATTATTATTATATAACCATCTGATACCTCATAATGAAGGCTTATTAATAGCTCCTTCACCTTGGAAGAGTGCTGATTGTTGAAGTCTACAATATTTCCATATACCTACGGTATACAAAATAATGACACACACAGTATTTTGGCGCTGTCGTAATTTTAAACCCCACAAAATCATTCAGTGTTCCAGACCTATACTTTCTCTCCAGATTAGGCCCTATTATTTACATAGTATATAATTTATATATGAGGCATTCCACGTCAAGCGGGCCACCTTTCCGACAAATCTTCGAGGACTTTGACCAAATTGTAATGACATGTACTACTCATCGACCTATGCCGGAAGCCAAAATATTATACCTCTGCGTTGCGTGGTTGCGTAACTACAGGGTGCGGAATCTACCAATTTATGCGGATTTTTGCAACGCATGCAGTCACTTGGATTACCATAACTCCCAGAGGATAAGTGCAAATGCTAAACTTGATGTATGTGTTGGATACGTATTTTAACGCTCTATAAGATGGCCATACCGATGATTAAGAGAATCAAAAATTTAAAGTCAAAAATGGGCGCTCCAATTTTGATTTTGATTTTTCTCAAACTTGGACCTTTTTGATTTTTTTTGAATGACTCTTAAAATGAAGCTGAACATGTCTGGCCGATATTTTCGAAAACTCCCCGAGACCGAAATTGGTCTTTCTCGCGCTATAAGCCGCAACGCAACCCGTGTACGGATTTTTGCTTAGCATGCAGTCACTTGGATTACCATAACTCCCAGAGGACAAGTGCAAATGCGAAACTTGATGTATGCGTTGGATACGTATTTTAACGCTCTATAAGATGGCCATGCTGATGATTACGAGAATCAAAAATTTAAAGTCAAAAATTTGCGCTCCAATTTTGATTTTGATTTTTCTTAAACTTGGACGTTTTTGATTTTTTTAAAAATAACTCTTAAAATGAAGCTGAACATGTCTGGCCGATATTTCCGAAAACTCCCCGAGACCGAAATTGGTCTTTCACGCGCGATAAGCCAAAACGCAAACCGTGTGCATGCACGTGGACCATCCAAGCGAATATCTATCG
>JYFJ02003781.1:0-37887 GCA_000934665.2 Catajapyx aquilonaris
CTGCGCACTCACTCACTCGATTTGTAAACAGTGGCAACAATGGAAGCGCTCTCCATGGGCTGATGTTTGAACTGGCCCGCCGGACGGGGTTGCCAGGTAACGGGCTACAATATAAGCAGCTTAGGCCGAATTTGTCAATAACTAAAACGACAAAAAAGTTTGATCACCCTGTATAATATATTCTTATGATATATATTATATATATTATATTATATATTATATATATTATATATTATATATTATATATATATATTATATATTATATATAATGATATATTTGTTTTTCTGGTGGAGCTATTTATAATGATGTATCATAAAGAAGGCATAGTTACAGAAGTTACAGAAAGTAACTTTTGATGAATTAATTTAAATCGTGAGTCCCACCATGATGTTGTGACTAAGGGCATAAAACTCCAGGAGAGGGGGATTGAGCAGAGATCATCTGGCTGTGATCCCACAAAAATCTATCCAGTCTGGTAGGCCCTGCCAGTAGCTAAGCTACTTCTTGGGACATCAAGGTGGGAAGGTCTAACTCTAAGCTATAGGACATATTTTTGTGCTCTTAAGTTGATACGAAGAGTGTAAGATGTAAAGCCGCATTTTCGATAGCCTTTACGTGAATTTCGATTTTCAGACCAAGTTCGGAACTTATGTGAAAACCTCGCCTTATACAGGCATACCTCGCCTTATACCGGAATGCCGGCATAGCCACCAGTTCATGCATTTCTAAAAACTGGTCGACCTCGCATGCTGCTTTATGAGAGGTAATTACGGTATTCTGCCCATCCTGTCCATTCGGCACTTTGTTGTATTCCCCCCTTCTTCCCTCCATTTCTGCGAGTACTTGACCAGGCTCCAGAATTTTTTTACATAATGCTCATGTGAGAGTAATGAGGACCTCCTCCTCATTAGTAATTATCCACTGCCACCCCAATATTTGGGAAAAGCCGTGATGTATATGAATGTATGTATGTATGTATGAATTAATGTATTTATTCTGCAGCAATCACCATGGCAACATATGTAAAAGGATAGCAGTAAACAACCAGTTACCCCAGGGGGCAAGCTACCCCGGGTCACCTGACTATATACCTATATGGTATATAGGTATATAGTGAGGGGAGGCGAAGTGGTGCTGCGGTAACGTACGCGCCCACGGATGTTAAGGTCCCGGGTTCGATCCCAACCCGGGGACACCCCCTTCATCTCGTGCAGAGTTCATTGGGTCACCTCTGGCTTCGTCTCGGGTGGTATTTCCTACAGACTAAACCACCCGGGGGAGTTCACTAAAAATGGCCACATAAAGACATTGCACTGCACCTTGCACATCCCCTCCTGTCATCCTGCCCGTGGGCCCAGGCGTTACGTATAAAGGCTCCAATGTACACGACAAAAATAAATAAAGGTCCGTGCTACATACCTCTGATGAGGTCAGCACTACCCCGGATTATTTTTATTATTATTATTATTATATAGGTATATATTCTGGTGGATCCTTTTACATATGTTGCCATGGTGATTGCCTGCGGTCAAGCTTACCCGGGGTCACCAGACTAGGGGCCTTGATAGCAAAGGGGAATTCCTTAAGGGGGCGCATTAGTAAAAAAATACGGTAACAATCGGTAACAATGCGAGCCCTTGGCGACTACGTAAACAAACTTGCGTTTGCATGGACAGCATATGGGGATTCGACATGTCCACGCTTCTGCGGCCGTACGGCCACAAAAATTGAGCAATGGACACAAAAATTACACCAAAAAATAGGACATGATCTGGCGCAGGGCACCTTCGGCATAATTTTACCATTTTCGGCCTAGAAGTGACCTTTTCATCGAGTTGAAGTGAAAGGAAAATGGCGTTCCCGAAAAGCCCATTTGAATAACATGGCGGCAGGAACGCGACAAATTCGGGAACGCTTTGGCACCCGTATGTCCACAATTTTAATGCAATCACATCGAGTATGGTACCATAGTAAAGGCCAAACCTTTCTGCAGGGCACCTTTGGCGTGATTTTTCCGATTAACCGTCCGTTTCGCCACAAAAAATAAAATTCCCTCAAAAATGCGCCTACCGTATTTTTACTCCTGCGCCCCCTTAAGAGTGTGGAAGAGGAGTATGGACTTTCATTTCATCCGAGGATAATAATGTAACAATAATATGGTGAGGTTGTAAACAGGAATAGGCGTTGCTAGGTGATGTCATCATGAACAAAATAAAGGAAGTAATGATGGGAAAGAATAAGACAAAAAAATCATAACTTCAATCCCGTAGGCAGAACTGTGATGTTTTGAACACAGGTCCGCACTGTCCTGTTGCAAATTCGGCCCTTTGAAGAAGAAACCAAATTCTGAATAGTTATTGAGAAAAAAATATGAATGTATTTTTTAGTGGTTTTTAATTTTTTCCGGTGTTTTGAAGAGGAATTCAGTTTAGCTATAAATGGTTGGAATGCACTTCACGACGGTGGGGATCTGTGTTCAAAATTTGGAAGTTCTACCTACAGCAGAACTTGAGTAAGGGCGAATTTTAAAAAACATAAAAAGAAGTAGAACAACTAGAAGATGGAAAAATTCATCGTTGAAATGCTATGCTACGGTCTTACTTAGGGGCTACCGCACCTAACATTTGGAAGTGTATTCAGTGTCTGCATCTTGGCCTGATCCATAAGGCTGTGGCAGTTTGGGCTAAAGCTGATAAGTGATTATTTTGATATGAGCTTGAATGTGTATGTGTGCTAACAGGTGCAATGGGACAGTCATTACAGGGGTCGAATCATAAATATTTTGTCCATATGCAAAGTATGCTCTCCAGACTTTCATCTGGAGAGAAAATTACTTACTTGGAGTGCTTAATTTTAAGTAATGGGTTTAGCCATGTTAAAAAGCAGGACCAACTGGACTACAAACGTTGCACTTCATGGCTCACTCTGGAGTGCAAATAATAATTTGGGAGTGCAAATATTTCAACCCCTGTAATCATATTTTTTATTTATTTAATATTTTTCCCATGTTAAAAGTTTTAAAACATTATTTAACCATGACTTTAGAAGTAGTTCCCTCAGATCTCTTAGGTATACCGGTATGTCTTATGACTGAGACACTTCCTGCCAGTGGATAATAAAACAAGACACTACCAGCAGTCTCTGGCAAGCCCCACCATATCAGTAATGCATATGTGGCCTCTCTGAGAAGGGTGGCCCTTAGTGATGTAGTTGCTGATAATTACTTTTTTTGAAACTAAAGATTATTGTGTTGAGGTCTTTCTGCAGGATTTTCACATTATCATCTACAACCCCATTGAACCACCATTAACTGATATGTCAAAATTCTGGTATATTTATTGTGATAGTAACTCATTTTTCACGAAAAATAGATCACAGTTTTTAATTACTGTTGGCTTTTCTTATTACAGAGAGCTGACAAGAGAATCATATGCTTCTGATCAACGAATCAGCAATCTGTTTGATACGTGGCGTCCAAAAACCGCGCGGAAATCAGATCTGCCAGGAATCAAAGAAAATCAGAGCTTTTTTACAGGATCTGTCTCAGGTGAGATGACAGCAGCGATAAAGAGAAATTTTTTCAAATGACTTTTCTCCCCTGGTTGAAAATAAGTAGTCTCACTTTTGAGAGTGACATCAGACTCAACCAAACCTCCCAGCCCTCACATCACAGCCTGTCACACTGATATCAATCCTAGTGCCCCACACTATGTGTGATGTATTTAAGGGAAGTTAAGATACACTGTACATTGGTACAGTACTCCCAATTATCCAGGTGCAGATGATCTGTGTTTCGGGTTATCCATGCATTGCCAAAAACAAAAGTTACAAATGAAAGTAAAAAAAAAAATGTCAATATGTCTTACAAAAAAAGAAATCTAACAGGCTTTCTCCAGATGACAATCTAAAAATCTATGGTAAATTTCATTATTTTGATTAAACACTATTATTTTAAAGCAGCATACACTATGTACATTTTCATTTTCTTAAAAACCTATGAATAACTAATTTTAAGATTTCTAGGACCATTTTCAGACTAACCATCTTTTCCGAATATTCAGGCACACTTTAGTAGTGCATTCATTAGCACATATTATCAGGAGTACAGTGTATTTTCAGATTGGTTCCCCCAGGCCTTGGTCCATCATTTGTGGCCTGTTAGCAGTAATTTTGGTAGTGAAGGGTATATTCCGGTGTGGTATATTGAATATGCTCAGGGAATGTAAGTAACAACCAAATAATTTCACCCTGGAACCATGCCGTGGGGTCTTTTTGGACCCCAAGGAATTAAAATGCATTAAAATGATAATTACAATGAACTTTTGCCTTTTTTTTTACAGTATATAACAGGAAGTGCATGTTTATTTTGAATTAGCGATCATTTTAGGCATTGTTCAAAGAATGATTGCACATAGTCAATACATTGAAAAGTATTATACAAAAATCAGTAAAAATTAAAATATGGATGGGGTCCGAAAAGACCCCACGGCATGGTTGCTGTAACTTTCAGGCACGGCACGGTTCCAGGGTTAAAACATATCAGAAGGAAGGTTCGTCACATTGCAGGTCATGAATTTTCGCCCATAGCTTTACACATATTTCTCATGAAGCATCACTTACATCTTGAGTATTAGCCACAAAGCAGATTTGAAGTATATGAGATAAGTGAGAAAGCCCTGAAGAGTTGTTCCAGTTCTTATGGCAGGTACTAATACAGTATTAATAATTCTGCTATATACAGGGTTTTCTTTACTCTTGGATCTCAAAATGCTCTCATTCCTGCATTAGACAGGTTCTGACAAAATGCAAAGAAATCTGCACTCACAGTGGAGACTGTGTCAGAGTTACGGCGACCCGACCATAAAGGCCCTGCACGATTTTTTTTTGCATTAGACAAGTGTCTGCTATGTCCAAGATTGGCTGTAGGTAGGTTTTACTCTATAACTCCTTCCAGGAATTGTGTACTACATCAATGAGTTGGGGGAATGCAAGGAGGTGCTGCAAACTGAAGGTGGTATTAAGCAACTGCTGGTTCATGACAAGCATGATTCGTTGGTGGTAATCACAGAAAGCTTGGTGATGGGACATTTTCAAGTGGAACTAAATGGTGACATCACTGAACTTCAAAAGGTATGAGGAAGCAACAACTTTTGACATATTGTTACTTTGGCTACTGTTTTTCAGCAAGTGAAACTGAGTGGAAGGGCACAGGACACTTTTGTTTCTTGGGCTGGATTAGGAACATTGGCCATGTGCTCAGGAGACATGGCAGTGCGGATTTGGAAGCTGGACACTGGTGATAATTGTGTTTTGCTAGCAGAAGGTCCCAACTTTCAAATACCATCTGAGTACATCACCTGCTTGGATTTTTCCCATGAATATGGTAATGCCAGTCATATGTCTGTAGAATAAGTGCTCCTTAATGTAAACTGTACCTCATAGTGACAAAGCAGTCCTGAAGTTCTTGGCAATCACTTCAATGTAGTGATGCTCTTAAAGAGATTAAAGAGGTTAAGTTGGCTGGGAAGTGTCATTTGCTGGTGAGACACACCAGCCTTGTAGCATATTTTGGCAACAGGGCAGATATTTTGAAGATTTTGGAATAAGTTAATGCCGTAGCATTGGCTTCTGTCATATTAATGCCAGTGTTGCACCCACTTTGATAATAATGTGACAACTGTGTAGGTGGAAAAAAAATATTGGGAGGACCATAAATAAACCACCAGATAATTGGTACCCATGAATAGATCCTAATTGTATAAAATTGAATTATGTTACATTTTATTACTTTTTCAAGATTCACTTGACGAACATAAGATGGACCTGACAGTGGTCCAGACCTTTCTGATACTCATGATGTTACTTGAACTATTTAAAAAATGATATTAAGTTTTCCCCACTGTACAGCATTATAGTGTGCTCATGGAAGTCAGAGTATTTTTTTTTTTTATTTTTTTTTGCATTACCCCATTGGGATTTACCATATCCTTTAGGGGGGTGGATTACCACCATCAGAAATTGGAGCCATATAAGAAGATCTTAATTAATTACTCCAGGGTAGGTAGGAGGGGATGTGCAAAGTGCAAGTGCAATGTCTCTAATGGTCATTTTGTGAGCTCCCCCGGGTGGCTTAGTCTGTCGGAAATTGCCACCCGAAATGAAGCCAGAGATGGCCCAACTCTGCACGGATAAAGGTGGGAACCCCGGGTGGGGATCGAACCCCGGACCTTAATATCTGTGGGCGCGAGCGTTACCGCTGCGCCACTTCACCTCCCCTGAAGTCAGAGTATTAAATATATTGCAACCAACATACTTGGCTGTCGTTTACAAATCATACACAGAATTCACAATGCATGACTCACCCCATACTCAAGTTGACTCATCACCTACAGTAGGTACATATATGTAGTTACCATAGTTTTCACTTTCCCCGTGCACCAATGAGAGGGCAGAGTAGGTCAATTCTCTATAGCTGCCGGAGAGGGTGGGACACACTTCAACAGATGCGAGACACTTGCTGGTTATAGCAGTGCAGTGGTCTTTGTCCATGCAGTGACTCATCAGTCATCACCTACATGCATGTACTACATTTCCCCTGAGAGCAGCAGTAGTGTGCAGAGGGAGAACCTATGTGCCAACTGGTAGTGGCCTATTGTACTATGTCCAAGTGGGGGTGGGTGGACCAGGAGGTGTTGCCAAATTCACTACTAGTGAATGAAGAAAAAATCATAATATTTAACCGCCCTTGACTGAACATACAAGACAGTTGAAGGAAGGTGTGGGATAAGTTTGACATCTGTGTCACTCGTGTGTGATTTGTTAAAAAAATAAAGTCCGGAATGACTTGAACACCCCTCGTATTTTTGAAAATGACAAGCCCTCCAGGTAGAGTGCCTGTTGCATTGGATATTCCTGAATTCAAAATTAACAATTGGAAGGTTCGGGAAACATTTCTCATTGTCTTTATTTCATTTGTGACAGACACTGTTAACTATTATCATCTTTGTTAGGTGTTCTGGTTGCTGGAACCAATGTGGGAAATGTATTGATGTGGAAGTATCTTGGCATGAGCATAAGTGGTGATGAAAATGATTGGATCTTGCAAGTTCCAACCATTACTGATGGTGCTGTTAAACAAGTCAAATGGGGTCCTGGAAACATGGTGGCAGTAAATTCAGTCCGCGATGTTGTTATACTGAAGGAGCAACTGATGGCAGCCTGTTTGAAGGATCAAGTGAGTTGGCTTACCCTCAGATCAAGTGAGACTGATATATGACAAGAATTTCTCCTCTTCAGGTGTCAGCAATACAAGTGGCATCTGACATTATTTCTGTTAACTTCCTGGCACTTGACATACACACAGTATTGAAGACCGAGGTCCAGATAAAAGGAGTGTGTGTGTCACAAAACCACTTGGCCTTTTGGACTGGGAAGGCAATCCATGTGTATGAAGCATTTTCAACAGCTACCAGCCTTCGATCTTGTGGTAAGTGTCTGTCTGCTGATGTGAAAACTAGTCACTTGCAAGAATTTTGTTTACAGGCAATTTTGCTTCTGAATGTGATGATGCCGTGATCTACGAACGATACATATGCGTATGTGAAAGTGATTCCATCAGCATGTGCACTTTCCAAGGGACAGTGAAGCAGACACTGACATTTTTGGCAGCTGAGGGACATCCGCTTACGATGGACATATCAGGATCTTTTCTCACAGTATCCACGATGACAGGCTACATAAAAATATGGGATCTTGCTTGGAAGTGAGTAAAAGAAAAATGTCATGTCACGTGCAAGGGTATATGTGTTATGAGATGATCCATCTCCTTGGTACTGAGAACTTTTGAAGCATACTCTTCATCAGCACATTTTGTCGATAATACTCATCCTTGAGAACAAGTGATCGATGAAGGCTCTGTGAATCTATGGTTAGAGGCCTACAATTTGAAAGGGAATTGTGGCAACCCTTCTGATCACATGATTGAAAGCAACCTTGAATACCTTCATATCTCACATTTTTATTTCCCATTGGCTTATTTGGATCAAGTTGCAGTGGTTTTCTTTCAAATGACAAAAGAGGCCCCATCAAACCAGACAAGATCGCCATCTGCATCAGACATTTGCCCCAGAGCTCACCAGCTACTCAAATCTATGCTATGTGTCAAAAAATTTGTACCTGTGTTAGAGAGGAACTGCTTCAGTCTTTTCAACTTCTTCCATACGTGGCTGCCAGTTTAACTTTTCAACAGACATCACATCCATTTATACTGGATTGTACCAACTTGTATTATTTTACACCATGACTCTAGCACACGTGCTTGCCAGCATATCTGAAATTACAAAGCAAAGGACAGGTTTATTTCTGAATGTTGTCCACTTGAAGCGCCTTTCTCACCGAAACAAAAAACCTTGAGTTAGTTAGTGTAATATGGCCTTTTAAAAAGTACCACATGTAATTGTGAAAATACTGTTAATCATTTGAAATGTGATAAGAGAAACTTCCCCAATACTGAATCCTCCCTGTTATTGTTTTATAAATTCACCAGTGGCTTTGTCTTTGGGTTATCACTAAGGGAACATGTAGGAAATGGTGGATTTTGGCCAGCCCCCAGACACTTATACTACATTCTCATGTTATCACCTGCCAAGGCATTTTTCAGGGGGTGCTCACCTGAGAGCGCCATGAGACATTTCGGAGCCCAGGTAAGTGGCGACCCTGCCGGACTAGGCTGAACTTTATAGGTACGAAAGGGAAGCGGTACATGTGGGCCCAACATGACCGCCGGCGCCCATGTTGGGTCCCCCAATGTAGCGCTTCCGGTAGGGTCGCCACTTACCTGGGCTCCGAAATGTCTCATGGCGCTCTCAGGTGAGCACCCCCTGCAAAACGCCCCGGCAGGGGGTGGGTGGGAGTGACCAGACCTTACTTTCTATGACCGTGATTTTGGCAGCAAATTGGGTGACCATAAGGGCATGTTCAGAAGTGTGTTCAGGAGGGTACTGGGAAAAAATGACTGGTACAGATTCTATCTTTCAGTCCAGTCGAATTTGACAAAACAATTCGAATTCTACTGAGGCTTTTGACACTGACTCAAAAGAAGATGGCTGAAAAGTGGGCTGAAAAGAAAAGTTCTGTACACCGATGCCCACGCCCACCAATCCTTTTAATTTGCTGTAACGAACCTTTGAGCTTATAATCCCTGGGACAACTGCAGCACACAATATGAGGTCCTCCCCCTTTGGATAATATCACAGCAAACTGCAGAACACACAAGAAGCTGTTGAAGGCAGTTGTTAGCGTACCAGAATTCTGCCAGCAAGGTCGTAAAATGTAACAAAATGAATTTACATTTTACCTGTAAATGGTACCAAAAAACTGTGGCAGAGTATAAGATTACGGAATCTTCTCCATGATATGATTTCATGGATTGAGCTGGTAATCAGCCTTCAACCATTCCCAAAGTTTTTTCCCACAATGGAGAATCACATGCATTGAGAACAAATTATTCTCCAATGTGACTCAAAATCAGTAAATAAATAATGTGATCTTCAAGGCAAGGCTTGTGGACAGCAGTGAGTGTGCAATATTTATTATTAAGTACCGTATACTCTGAATTGAGGTGGGCAGACTTGGCTGCCTGGCAGAGAGGGAGGGAGGCTAAGATGAGGAGGAGGCTGCTGTTGAACACAAATGCACTACTTTTTTAAATATAATTTTGGTCACCAGGTTCTGAAAGCTACTCTTAATCACAGGAAAATAAGCTTCTCTTTGTGAATATTTAAGGCTCAGGAGGTTTAACCGTGTTTGGGAAAAGCATATGAAAGCACTTCAACACCTGCAGAGAAACTTCCTAGGTGCAGCATAAGGCCCCTCGATCCTCCAACTGACCTTATTGCCCATATTTTAATGAAGTTTAGGGGGATTAATCAGTTTGTGAAAAGCCCCCATTTCATACAGATGTCAGCAGGCAGGCATTGCCTTGACCCTCGGACAGTGATGTGGGCCCTTTTTGTGACCAACGCCACTATTTTCGCTGTAACATTGAAAATCTACCACATATGAGCTTCATCTTTAGGACATCTTAGTTTCATTAGTTTTGTAATTAATGGCATTTAGTTTAAATTTTTATAATAAATAGCATGATCAGGAAAAAATTAATTATGTACCGATGATGCGTAGTTGGGGCCAAGAGCATTCCATCAATTCCTGCTTCACAGAAGGGGGACCTGAGCTTATCAGTACTGATAAGCTCAGGTCCCCCCTCTGGAAAGCTTATTGATTCATGAAGACAGCTTTGGTTTTGGGCTTTCAAAAGGAATCCGGTTCGGCCTAGGTGACACAATCACATTTTGGCCCCAAATACGCACCAGTGAGTAATTGATTTTTTTACGATCGTACTATCTGCTCAAAAATTATAAACTAAATGCCATCCATCGCAGAAGGAATCAACCCAAGATCGTTTCAAAGATGAAGTCGAAATGTGCTATATTTTCCAAGTTATAACAAAAAATGTGACCTGGTCACTAAAAGTGCCCACGTCACCGGAGCAAGAACTTATTGCACGTCACCGTTCTAGTGTTAAAAAGTCATTTCTGAAAAATATGAAGATTGTCACTTTATAGAGAAAGCACATATGACTATTTACTGTTTAGAATGGGGTTAATGTTTTGTTGCAGTGATAAAAATCCTGCGTGAATCTGTCATTGTCATTCTAAGACCTAACCATGATGCTATGCAACATCTCTCTGGCTAAATTTGCCTTTGTATTAGAGGACAGCCCAATTTGATCCTGAGAAGGTACTGCTTTGGGTTATTGTCTGGTAATATCTTTTCATATTTCCTATGTTCAACTTTTTTTCACCAAAAACTCAGATTTACGTGCTGCCAAGCAAATCCTCCCCTGGATATCCAATGGGGATGGGAGAGCAATCAAACATAATAGTGGCAAGATCATGCCATTTTCAGTATATTGACTTATACTTCCTTATCAGTGAATATCAGGTACACTACCTGATAATTTTTGCATATCCCTGGTGCTTTCACCTGGAGGCCGCCAGTACCACATGCATTTAAAATTATGACAGATGTCCACATTTCTCATCAGCCAAAGCTGCACAGACAGTAAGTACGATTGTGGTCAAGTGTGGGAGGACGGGTGGAAAATTTTTAACAAGTAACTGAAAAATGGGAAGGTGTAAGTGCAGTGGGGTAAGATATGTCTGATGCAAAACCATTGCACACAACCGACAGTAATCAGGCATGATGCTATTCAATATAGATCTATTTGTATTAAATAGGCAGCCCACACAATCGACTCCTTCCTCATCATTAGGTGATCAATTTTAAAAAATGGCATGATGAATAAAATCATATTTACACAGCTTTTAAAATATCCTTAAACCCCCTTATTATCATTATGTATTAATTTCACACTAATTACACACATACTGTATTAATAGGCCAATCTGTCATCCTTGTCACTTGTTCAAACCAATGACCACAATCATACATGTCCTCCTCTCATGTAGGTTTGGCTTACTGGGAATCTGGACGTCCCTGTCATCATTTTGAATGCACGTGGCACTGGCGGCTGTCAAGTGGAGCACCAGGGGTACGCAAGAATTGTCGGGTAGTGTACAAGCCTGAACTTAATTTTTCGCATGGTAGTGTAAGGGGACAGTGTGAAGTTGCATATGACCTAATCCAACAAACCTTTCATAGCCAACAAAATTTTTATGGTTTTTCACTTATCCCGTTCATTTCAGAGAAGCCAAGCCCCACGCTAATCCGAGGAGCCTGGGTGACTCGATTCTCGACATAGGTGAGGTGATAAGTGCACGGTGCAGTTCTGATGGATCGCAAGTGGCCATAATCTTAGCAAATGTAACTGCCGTAACTAGTTAAATATTATAATGATGTATATGTTACGGGTCAATGTGTTCAACGCGGGCCTTTTGTAAAATGGCCGGGCACTGTATAGAATGCCCTTAACAAGTTTCGGTCAATGTATAAAATGTCCGGTCATTATACAGAATGCCTAGAGGGTGGTGGTCAATGTATTGAATTGCTCTGACAAGGAAATTTCAAAAAGGAGTTTTTTATTTAGATAATAAATCCCTTAGTCAAAATCAACATACAGGCATTATAATCAGAGTTAATCGTAAGGAACATTTATTGGAGCAAGGCAATAACTGTGGCACTTGGAATTATAGAGCTGACCGGTAGCTCTGCACGCACATTTTTTTGACACACATTTGGTTTTGCAGTTGCATTTCTTATACCCCTGTGACCCTGACACTCTGTTGTAAGATGCTGCCTCCCTCAGAGAAATCACTTTCCTATCCACCTTTGCAGTACCAGCAGCTAACTCTAATAATTAATCTTTCTTTGCACGGATGTATTTCTGCACACATGTACTTGTGCTTGAGCTGGCCATGTTCAGAGCAGTGTGTACAGGTCATCATCAACACGGGGAAAATACGTGAAATAAAACACGACTGAGAGGACAGACACGTCTATCTGAATAGAAGAATGTGTAGGAGCAATATGCAGACTACAAGCGATAACAGATGACGATAAAAGAATCAACACACTGCCCAACGAACCGTGGGCATTATATAAAATGTCCAGCCCATTTGTAAAATGCCTTCCCATTATACACACTGCCCAAAAAATTGGGCATTCTATATAGTGCCCCAGTCATTTTACAAAATGCCTGGGTTAAACACATGACCGTAACGTATATTTGGTTCAACAATTCTTGTTGTTTATGTTACAGTCCAATCTGGTACCTGATCCTCGCCTTTACATTTGGCATATAGAAACAGATTCATTTCATTATTTCAACTTTTACACTGGAAAGAGGGAAGAAGAAGATGCTAATGTGCCTCCAAATTCAGTTGAGTCCAGTTACGCAGAAGAGTTTGGTGGAATGAATGTTAACAAGACTAATGGGTTGTAAGTACAGGAAAACTTATATAAGTCGAACTTCCCTCAGTCGAAGTTCTCTATAAGTTGAAGAAAATAATAATAATAATAATAATAATAATAATAATAATAATAATAATAATAATAATAATAATAATAATAATAATAGAATAATAATAATAGATTGGGTATTTGGCTAACCCCAGAGGGGTTTTTTGCCAGACCTTTATTGTGATGGTGTACAATTCTGGGAATCCTATTATTGAAGCGCCCGGGCCCACGGGCAGGATGACAGGAGGGGATGTGCAAGTGCAGTGCATCTGACGTGTGGCCATTTTTAGTGAGCTCCCCCGGGTGGTTTAGTCTATAGGAAATACCACACGAGACGAAGCCAGAGGTGACCGACCTCTGCACGAGATGAAGGGGGTGTCCCCGGGCTGGGATCGAACCCGGGACCTTAACATCCTTGGGCGCGCGCACGTTACCGCGGCGCCACTCCGTCTCCCCTAAGTTGAAGAAAATAATGAGCTTGGTTGGTCACAATGTAAAATAATAGGAAATAAACTTCCTTAACTCGAATTTCTATAACTCGAAGTGCTGGCAGGGCCTTACGATGGGATTTCAATGCATTTTCAGTTTCCCTAAGTCGAAGTTCACGTTGGCGAGTACAGAAAATTTTCTCATTTCCTAGTCGAAGGGTCGAGAGTAGGCCACATGTACAGAAAGGCTCAATTTCCTGATCTCCGTCTACCAGACTTACTGAAAGAAGTGTTTGACTCGATTGTGACAATAGAATCCTTGAATCTAAGAGTAGACAAATGTCCATAATGGAGTTTTTTTTACAACAAAACAACGAGGAACATTGTAAGTGTGATAGTGACGGTTATTTTAAAGTTTTGAACATCTTTTGTCGCTGGATATAAAGGTAGGCTTCCTTATAGAGTTATGTGTTTTAAAAAAGCCAAACTTCTCTAACTCGAATCTTCTATAACTGGAAGTTTTTTCCCGGTCCCATGGAGATTCGACTTATAGAAGTTTTACTGTAGTTGAAGATGATGCTTACCTTCAGATTTCCGGCTGAAAATTCTGGCAATACTTGCATTAAATCTGGGTGTAGCAAAATGTTTCAGTTTTTACATGAAGAGAGTGCACAGTTTTCAATAAATGCTGAACTTAATATCTGATTACTATTCAGGATTTACTTATACACCATTTCAAGGGCACAATCTTCAAATTTGTTCTTAGTACCTAAATGTTAATACCACAGCATTACCGTATTTACGCGCATATAAGACGCACCTTTTTTCCGATTTTTGTAGCTCAAAAAGTAGGGTGCATCTTATACGGCAGGGCACAACAGGTGAAACCCGTGAGAAATCGTCCACACACGTGCACAATTCCGGTGTGACCTTGCCACCTATACCTTTCAGATGCGTAGCATTGTCCCAATTTCCACTTGCCCTCCCCCCCCCCCTNNNCCCCCCCTCTTTACTGGATTCTAATGGATTCCACACGCACATGCATTGCACACGAGGTTGCTGCCGGCAGCTCGAGGCCAGTTCCCTAACTACGGCAATAAATCCGGGTGCGTCTTATATAAGTCAACAACCGATTTTCCACGATTTTTCGCCTCAAAACCGGGGTGCGTCTTATACGCGTGTGCGTCTTATATGCCTTTAAATACGGTAATTTTTAAATGTTACATTATACAAGGTTGACAATAATTATTTCTAACACAAAGTGTCTTGTCTCTAGAGTGATTTCAGATGTCTCCAGTCGTGTTACTGGCAGATTAGTGGTGTCTTGTTATTGGGATCATGAAGAATCAAAGTTGCTGGTGTGTGAGGCAAGATGCCAACAGATGCCAAAGAAGCAGAGTAGACCTAATTCCCCTTTGATGACTTTAAATGAGGTATTAAGAAGAACTTATTTTAAAAATTGAGCAACCATATTGATATTGATAATTTTGTTCTTAGCCAGAGGTCATTGTAGTGACACTATTTGTTACTCCTGAGACTGGTGTAATAGTGCAAGACATGTTTCCATTGGAGTCTACTTATGACCGAGTATTAGGGTTGCAGCTTCCATACTGTTATCTCATGAGAAAGAAGGATAGACTGGAAGTGGTGGGTTTTAGAGTGTCAGAAACATTTTCATATACTAATACAAGGCTTTTTCAGGGTGGAAAACAGGATCTTCTTGAACCAAAGGTGTTGCGAGACTTTGCTGGGATTGATGCTAGTGACAAAGCAACTAGAGATGCTATGATTAACTTCAGCTTCTACATGAGCGTGGGCAACATGGATGAAGCTTTCAAAGCCATAAAATCTATTAAAAGGTATAGTGAACTCTGAGTGTTGCAAGCTGTTGCAATAAATACACATTTGATATTAGTGAAGCAGTATGGGAGAACATGGCTCGAATGTGTGTGAAGACCAAGCGCCTGGATGTGGCTGTTGTTTGCTTGGGTCACATGGGCCACTTGCGGGGTGCTAAGGCCTTGAGGGATTCGAAGAACATAGATCCAGACATCAATGTTTGTGTTGCAATTTTAGCTGTGCATCTCGGCATGTTGGTAAGTTCTAGGAGTCAATTGTGCCTTTGGTAGTGACTAACTATACAGCAAGAGTTTGACCACTAATGAAATCAGATGTATGTGGACCAATATAATAATGATAATAATAATAATAATGATGATAATAATAATAATAATAATAATAATAATAATAATAATAATAATAATTATTATTATTATTATTATTATTATTTTGTAATACCTCTTGCCACCCCTTACGGGGTATTCAGGGAGAGCCATTGCTCCTCTACGCCATCGATTAAAGTTTGATAGAAACTTAGGCCATGTTAGAAGCGCCTGGGCTACGGGCAGGGGGACTGGGAGGGGTTGTGCAAGGTGCAGTGCATCGACTAGTAAGGTCATTTTGTGAGCTCCCCTGGGTGGCTTAGTCTGTCGGAAATACCACCCGAAACGAAGCCAGAGACGACCCGAGAACTCTGCATGAGATGAAGGGGGGACCTTAACATCCGTGGGCGCGTACGTTACCACAGCGCCACTCCGTCTCCCCAATAATAATATTTATTTCCCTATACAATGTAGTATTTGGAAAGATGTACAGGGTGGTCCAACTTTTTTGTCCGAACAGCTATCACGCAGCTATTGACAAATTCGGCCTAAGCTGCTTATGTTGTAGTGCGTTACCTGGCAACCCTGTCCGGCGGGCCAATTCAAACATCAGCCCATGGAGAGCGCTTCCATTGTTGCCACTGTTTACAAATCGAATGAGTGAGTGCGCAGGCAGAAGAGATCCGTCGCTGGGTCATCCGCGTCACTCACTCAATTAGTAAACAGTGGCAAAAATGGAAGCAGTCTCCATGGGCTGATGTTTGAATTGGCCCGCCGGACAGGGTTGCCAGGTAACGCACTACAACATAAGCAGCTTTGGCCGAATTTGTCAATAGCTGTTCGGACAAAAAAGTTGGACCACCCTGTATATGGACCAAATATTATAGTGGCCACTTTGCAATTAAAAATGCAAGTGAAAGTGGTGATACTTGATCAATAGCATGCTTGATCATGTAATCACACATTATTAGGAGCAGGCTCCAAAGCTTTCATTTGGAAAATGATGACGTCTGATTAGAAGTTTTTATGTTCAGGTTTACATTTTGAACAGGAGTGGCCAACCCCTTGCTATATAGTAAGTCTGTAAGTAAGTATGGTATTTTATAAAATTTGTGCATTTGGACTGTATGTAAGATATACCAGTGGGCAATCCAGAAAGTGCACCTGTAGAAATTTTCTTTATAGAAAGGTCCCAGGTTAATTGAAGGCTATAGCTCTTTCGTACATGTGCAGGTTTTGTGGGCTTTTTCTTACACAGGTCTCTTCTGCTTGAGCTGTAAAAATTTGCAAGAAAACTGGGATGTAGGCAGTGCACTTATTTCTTCCCTGTCAAACATTATTTTTCTTTTGTACTTGGGTGCCATGAAGAAGTACTAATTGCATTTCAGTACAGAGGTACTCCTTGTTTTACACCAGGAATTCATCCCAGCAATATGCGGCGTAAAGTGAAAAGGTATAAAACGAAACAAAATTATAATGTAAGTAAATGAGATAGGTTCCCAAATTTTTGCTATTTTCCCACAGCCAATACTAATATTGCTGTTTTTAATGCTCAGTATTTGAACCATTTAATATGCATGTTTAATGTCAGGTTGAGGGTGATCAGGTTCTGAGGGTTCCTTTCTCTTCTTTGGCGAGAACTGCAGTGCACTGTGCATTGTAACAATGGGCACAGTGCTTCAGAGAGTGCAGAGACCAACAATACATTACTGTATTACTGTAGCTTTAAACTCTCCCACAATGCACAATGAAAAATTAAAGAAGTGCATGTAGGGGAAAGTGTTCATATTTCGACCATACGCCTAATTCCGACCACCATGCTATGTCCGTGGTAGCGTGTTTCAAATTGTCAGTGACAGTGGTAAAATGTCGCCAAGATGGAATTGGTGAGCTGGCAGCACTGATGCGAACATCCATGTATTGTGCAACCTTTGACACCAGTTTGTTTTTAAGCGCATGGTGGACTGAGGCACATGCTATTATTGGCCATCATTTTCCCAGCAATTAAGCTATACTATTCAATAATTTAATTTAGCTGTTGTTGCATACACTGTTTATTTGCTTGTTTTTAAGTAGCGACATCATGCCGCAACTTGTTGATGTGAACCAGCAGCCACAGTAGAAAGTTGTCTTGTTCCTCATTTCGGCTACCTACTATCCGTTTATTTAATATAGAGCCCTGTGTTTGACTCTAAATAACTCCCAGGCAAATTATCCAAGAAAATAAAGTTATACATCGTTCGAAAGCTTGTTTAAATCCACGTTACATATATGCGAGTTGTTTTCCTATCGTCAGTCTCTAATTTTTTGTCGTAAAAATAAGGCGTAAAAGTGTCATTTTTTGCCTAGTTGCCGACGTTGCACCGCAAAGTGAATTTTTTATGACACTTTCAGGAGGCCAAAAAAATCCCCCTGTGAACCCTGGGTAGTGCACATCTTTGTCTATCTAATGATATATTTGAATCATTGAGATCGTCATTTCTGTAATCATAATTAAGTTAATTGCACACCTCTGTTATTTCGGCCGTTTATAATCCGAATTACTTCGCGAATGTATCGACGGCAAGCCAGAAATGTTCGTGATAAGATGACATTGTGCTCTATTACACTAAAAATTTTAAACGTATTTAAAAGTATCGCCGTCTATTCCCGCCAGAAAGCGGGCGGAGTCCTTTTCTATTAAACTTAGTAAAACAATACTTTTAAAATTTTTAGTGTAATAGAGCACAATGTCATCTTATCATGCACATTTCTGGCTTGCCGTCGATACATTCGCGAAGTAATTAGGATCATAAACGGCCGAGATAACAGAGGTGTGCAATTAACTTAATTATGATTACAGAAATGACGATCTCAATGTTTCAAATATATCATTAGATAGATAAAGATGTGCACTACCCAGGGTTCACAGGGGGATTTTTTTGGCCTCCTGAAAGTGTCATAAAAAATTCACTTTGCGGTGCAACGTCGGCAACTAGGCAAAAAATGACACTTTTCCGCCTTATTTTTACGACAAAAAATTAGAGACTGACGATAGTAAAACAACTCGCACATATGTAACGTGGATTTAAACAAGCTTTCGAACGAGGTATAACTTTATTTTTTTGGATAATTTGCCTGGGAGTTATTTAGAGTCAAACACAGGGCTCTATATTAAATAAACGGATAGTAGGCTGTTCCTAATTTGGGATAGCTACCGTTCTATCATGCTCATTTTGACCGATCTATTTATTTCACGGAAACTCAAGAAAGAAGTCACAGAAAACGTTTGCACATCTGTACTACCTGCTGTTAAAACGTTCTCGTATGATTGTATTGATCAAGTCATTGATCAACGGTATAATTTAATTTTTTGCAAATAGGGAAAACTTTTCATTTTCATCATGCAGGTAAACCAATTTTCATGGTATTGTTATTAATCAAGAATTTTAAAGCATTCACAAATTTATAAATGTTTTTTTTACACCTTTACTCCCATTAATATGCAGGTTCTGAAATTAGGAACACTTTTTGAAAATGGAAACATGGGTGTCTTCACTTTTTCAATTTTCCTATAATTCCTATAATTTTCCAATATATATATTTTTAAAATTATCATTGCAGGACCTAGGAGGTAAATGTTCAATGTATTAACATTCATTTTCCTTATATTGCTGCATTCAGCCATTTTCTAACAAGAGAAAAACAACGCAAGGGTGTCGAAATTTGGGCCTCTTACCCTACTGTAGTGTGTTTGGACTCAGAAGTGCAGCAATGTTGTGTTTATGTGTAGATTGTTTCGTTATTTTCAAAATTGCGAAAATTTCGTGATTAAATATTTTTTCGAAGGTAATTTTGAAATGGCCGTTAATGTGAAAAGGTGTAAAACGAAGAGGCGTAAAACAAGGAGTACCTGTACTACTGATTATGAGCAACAAAATGAGCACTCTCTTACAATTTCCCTGCACCTGGTCTGCTATACATATATGGGTGATTCTCCAAAAACTTACCATTTTCAAAGCAAAAATTAATGAATTTCAAAACTTGTTTTAAGAATGAGGAAAAGTTCACACTTACTCTATATGAGGTCACAAACCAGGGAAAATAGGGGGACCTATCTCTCATATTCTAAAGTGGTTGAAATCTTCCAGTATTGATTTTGCAGTTAACCGCAATAATTTTTATTGGACGTTGTTTCTCATAATATTAGATCAAATAGTGAAACTCAGTTTTTAAATATCTGCCCCCCAAGTAGTGAATACCTGGGCTCAAAAGTCGAGAATTTGCAATTTTTTTGCACTTGTAATGGCCACAGCAGGCACTAAAAAGCTGCTGGAATTTTAATATTAACTAGCTCACCCGTAGCCAAAATTTGGCAAAACCTGCAATGAGGAAGACAATGGTAATGAAAAAATGGAATGAGAGGGCTCGCGGAGTGACAACTAAGAAATAGCGTATAGCTGGTCGTAAGACGGGGTTGAAAAATTGAGTGGCATTGAATCAGTGGACATACTGTACAGTGTACACTTCCTGAATCGGAGATGAGAAAAGTTTTCATAAAACCTCGCGATATACAACATTGTGTGTAAACACTCTGTTGTTATTGGAGAGCCATGTTCCGTGTTGAGCAGTAGGAGTAGTGAACACTTTGACCTGACTTGGGTTGCGAGACCGGGACAGTGCCACATACAGCTGGCCATGATTGTGAGAAGACAGGTTCATCCAGGGAAATGCTAACGTGCTCATCTGGCCCTGCGAGTTGTTGATTGTCATGGCATAGGCTGGGATGACATTATGTCAATGAACATATAAGACTTTTATATCCGGATCCAGCAGGCTATGATTAAGGCTAATAATAATAGCTGATAATAGCTGATATGGGCATATTTGAGTGACGCGGCAACATGAGGGATGGAGTTGCCCTTTGTGTAGGTGATGCTGTATGGCTTTATGGTACCGCAACAATACTGTCATCTGTTATTGGGCGACACGGTGGCAGAGTGGTTAGCGCCGCAGCCTTCCACCTCTAAGGTCCCGAGTTCGATCCCCGGACAGAGTGGATAGAGTTTTGATGGGTTCTGTCCGTGTTCGCGTGGGTTTTCTCGGGGATTCTTCCGTTTCCTCCCACAATCAAAATCCATCACAGAGCAGGCAACGATTAAAGTCGGCCAATTAAAAGATGATCCCCTAAAAAGTTCAAGGAGGCTCATCACGGGGTATCCATTATCTCCACTGTCATCTGTTGTGGCCCGGCCAGGCAGGGTTCGTCGCCCTGCAGGATATTTTTAGGTAATGGGGAGCGGAAGCGGAGCTGGGCGATTATTGTGGGTTTCGTATCCGCAACATTATTTACAGTATGTAGCCAACCTCTTGTGGCGCCGCGCGCCGGAGGCCAACGAACGTTATTGTGGCTTTGCCAACATCGGAACCCCTGGTGATCCCACCTCTGATATCTTGTTTGCTTGCTCCGGGAGGTTTATGTGACGCCGCCAAATAAGTCACAAGGGTTTACTCTAAGCCCAAAGCCGCACTAAGCTATCCACTGAAAATCATAATAAGTAGCTAGATCCGGATCCAAGATGGCGGCATAGTTAGAAAGTATGGCTGAAAGTAGCAGCTTATATGACAGCTTTCTGAATATTGTGAAGCTCAGATTGAATCAGTTGGCAGACCTGTATTGGCGGGAAAGGAAATAGAGATGGCGGTTAGGACTTTTGACTGTAAGGGAAAGTGGCGGTAAGGGCTTATGGCGGTAAAGGGAACTGGCTGGAAGGACTTTCGGCGGTAAAGGAAATTGCCGCTGAAGAGTTTTGGCGGGAAATTGGCTGTAAGGCAGGCGACCCCAGCCACTATACATAGAAGTAAAGCCGTTGGTCCCGTGTGCTTGTGACATTGCGCGAGTGCATGTTAAAGATCCCCAGAGTGGCAAAATTTCCAGGAGGAGGACCACCCCTGGCGTTGGTATTGAGCCTAGAGGCAGAAATAGGCCGACGTTAGGCCCCCGCTAAAGTAACTTCTTCCCCCGGCCTGATTAATTAGTGCCGTGACCAATAGGTGGCAACACTCATAGGGGGTCGTCTCTCTTTCCACCGTGACCAACCTTTGTGCCACCTTTTGGTCACGGCAGTAATTCATCAGGCCGCCAAGGGAGTGCTGCCACATTTTGGTCACGGCACTAATTCTTTGGGCCGCCACATCTGGAGCGTTCCAGAAGGCGAAAAAAAATAAGGCTATTATTATAGGTGGATTTTTCAGACACTGGTTGATAATGGCCAATTTTTTGAGTCGCATCTTGTTCAAGAACGATAATTTTGTTAAAATATTATTAAAATTTAATATTATTGACAGGAGTTTGGGAGCCGGAAGAATGCCCTTTGGATGTATTAGGATTAATATCATGGTCCAGAACAAACTGTGACTCTAGAAATTTCGGTCAGGTGAGGACATCCCTTAATGACATGGAATCACAATAATTATTTCAAAACATTTGAGTTATTATGTACCATAGAAAAGTGAGCCAGGAGTGTGCAACATGTGCTACATAACTGAATTTAAAACTTCCTAATTTTTTTAACCCGCTAGGAGACGTACCTCTTGTACAGAAATCTGTAGTTAAATCAAGGTGTCATGGAGGAGCAGTGTTGCCAAATAACTGAGGAAAAAATCCCTTTGTTTCACTGTAAATTTTAAACAAAATATCCTGATAAGCCTATATTATTCAAGAATTCAATACCTGTGAAATCTATGGCCATGATTTTTTCATTGGTTTTTAGCCTCACATTTTTGACACCTTTCAGGAAGAAGCGGAGACACTGTTGATGGCCACTAAAAGAAGTGATATTTTAAATAAACTGTATCGTGATTCAGGCCAGTGGGATAAAGCACTTGAATTGGCAGAAAATAATGATCGTATTCATTTACGCACAACGTACTATCACTATGCAAAGCATCTGGAAGAAAAGGGTAGGTCTTCCTCACGTGGTTGGTGAAACGCCTTTACTCATTCTATAATTTTTCCAGGTGATCTCCCTGCTTCAATTGAAATGTATGAGCAGTCAGATACCCATCGATTTGAAGTTCCACGCATGTTGTTTGATGATGCTCAGCTTTTGGAATCCTACATGTCAAAGGCAAAAGACAAGTAAGTCCAAAGCAAGGAGTGGAGCATTGCAATATGTGCAAAAATTTGTTCATTTGCAGAGAGCTGTTACACTGGTGGGCACAGTTTATGGAGAGCACAGGTGACATGGAAACTGCTATCACTTTTTATGAAGATGCTCAGGATTATTTATCTCTTGTTCGGGTTTACTGCTATATGGAGCAATATGAGAAGGCTTGCCAGATTGCCAATGAAACAGGTCACTTGCCATCCTGCTACCACTTAGCTCGACAGTTTGAAAACACAGACAATCCGAAGATGGCCATCCACTTTTTTACCAAATGTAAATCATATGGAAATGCTATACGAATGTGTCAGGTAAGTAAGCTAGATAGAAGAGATTGTTATGTTTGTGATGGTTTGTGATCCAACCAGTTGGACCACTTAGGTTTGATTGTGAATTTTATTTGTCATGTATTTTATTTTTTCTGGAACAGGAGCAAGGGATAGATGAACAAATGTGGAACCTGGCTTTGTTAGCTGACAGTCGGGACCAGTTAGCTGCTGCCAGGTACATGGAGTCCATAGAACCACCAAACTACGAAAGAGCTGTGATGTTGTATCACAAGGCTGGCTACATTTCCAAGGCTATAGATGTGGCCTTTAGGTGAGTTGAATGATGCCTGTGATGGTGAGCCCAATTACTACATGTTCCCCTTTGTAGGACTAAACAATACACTGCCTTGCAATATGTGGCCCTGGATCTCAATTCAAACTCTGATCCTGAATTGCTGATTCTATGTGCTGAGTACTTCATGGAAAATGAGCAATATGGCAAGGCTGTAGAAATGATGGGAATTGCAAAGAAATATCAAGATGCCATAAAAGTGCTGGATGAGCACAGGATTGCAATTACTGACAAAATGTCGGATTCAATTTCACCAGAGAAGGGAACTATGCCTGAATTGGAACGTGTTGCTGTATTGGAAAAATTTGGTGATCTGTGTGTGGACCAAGGACTCTATCACTTTGCTGCCAAAAAGTTCACTCAAGCTGGGAATGTAGTAAGTATTTGTTGGTGTTGTGATAATCTATATTTGAGTTTAATAAGAATACATGTTTCAGATGAAAGCGATGAAGATATTGCTGAAAACTGGGGACACGGACAGGATCATTACTTTTGCTAGTGTTTGCCGTACAAAAGAGATTTATGTCATGGCAGGTAATTACCTTCAGACTGTGGACTGGCAAAGGCGTCCTGAGCTCTTGAAACACATAGTGACGTTTTACACAAAAGGAAAGGCATTGGACCTTTTGTCTGGATTTTATGAGTGCTGTGCACAGGTATGTGTTGGGCATAACCTTTTTACAGGTTCTATGTTTGGCATTTTATTTTTTACTGGATCAGGGGGAAGTATTTAAATTTTTGTTCTGCTTTAAATCTCCCCTATCCACCTTCCATCTGGTACCAGATACTAGTGCAGACTTTTAAACCTAATTGGAGAGCTTTAGCTACTATTCAGTCAGGACCATTTTGCTCATTTTGGGAGTGGTCAGGAAATAAAACTGGATACCACGTTATTATTGATTTAGGAGAGATGATGGTAGTACAGTCGAATCCCTCTATAACGAAATTGAAGGGAACCAAATTTTCTTAGATCAGGCTCTTCCTCTTTGGTGCCATGCCGAAAACTGCTTCTGAGTGAAGTGTGCAGGAGTCGGACACTGACTGTGACTGAACAAACACCAGAGGACTGCACCAGATGCAGGCCAAAGCCCTTCTCCTTTTCCGCTGGAGCCCTCATGGCCTCATCCCACATTTTTGGCACATATGATCTGGGAATTCCGTTCCAGATGTGATTCGTTTTGCTGCTCAAATTTCCGATGAATTTTCCCAGGTTTTAACCACCTGCCTCCTTCCCTGGGGGGGGCCATGTGCTAGCAATAAATCCAGTGGGCAGCTCTGAGTCACTGCGCGACAGCCCTCCACCCCAAGATATATTATATATATATCTTGCTCCACCCCTCCCAGAGAATCCTTGCCCTTCCATTAGGACCCCAAATTATCAACTTTTGGACGGAATGTGTGAAAAAAGGTTGAATCCCTAACACACAGATGGTGCTTTATGGCCCAATTTGCCAACTTCCGCCCTTTTTCGGCCGAGAGGTGGTACTGGAGGAGCGAAATTTTTTCGTTATATGCGAACCGAAACCGAAAATCCTTTCGTTAAAAGCGGATATTTTTAACATGGGTTTATATGGGGCCTCTGATGGTCACAAATTTTCTTTCATTATAAGCGGATTTTCGTTATATCCGGATATGTTATAGAGGGATTCGACTGTACATTCAAAGTCCACATCTTTGACTGATCTGAATGTATATGGGTTTGGGTCACAGCTGACCAAGGACGCACTTGATAGGGGCAAATTTTTGAGGCTCCCCATGGGCCCAGTAGAAGAGGTATTATATTTGATTTTTTTTTAAATGTCACATTTAAAATTCATGGAAGCTGCACAAAACTTGTGCCAGGGGGTGCTCCCTGATGGTGTGGATAATGAATGTATAATTTGACTGGGAAAACTTAAGGGGAACTCAAGGGAAAACTGAAGCATGATGAGTAATTCTTGTGTCATTGTACGAGGGGGAATCAAATGAAAACGATAATTATTTTTTTACAATTGTTCTACTATAATAATGATTGTGACAACTACACTATTTTTCCACATAGTCCCCTTGGCGTTCAATGCAAGTGCGCCACCTGGTAGGAAGCACCTCAATACCGCGGGGAAAAAATTCTTTCGATTGAGCTCGTAGCCAGTTGTGCACCGCTGCTTCCACTTCATCATTGGACTGGAACTTCTTTCCTCCTAGGTCTGCTTTCAGTGGACCAAAGATGTGGTAATCAGATGGTGCTAAGTCGGGCGAGTACGGGGGATGTGGCAGACACTTCAGACGCCACTTCTTCCAGTGTGACACAGCGGCTTTCTTGAATCAGTCCGTCCACTGCTGCTATGGACTCTGTTGTCACTGCGCAATGCGCCTGGCCAGGACGGGGGAGCATCAGACAAGTCTGTCGTACCTGGTGCGAAAAATTCGCAATAGGTACGACAGACTTGTCCCCGTATTTCAGGGCCATCCTGCGGTGGATTTCGATTGGCTTAATCCCTTCACTCCACGAAAATATCACGACGGCCCGCTGTTCTTCTTTGGTGCACTTCGTAAGTGTCGCCGCCATCTTGTGATGGCTGTCGGCTGACTCCAATGCCATCTAGTGGCACCTACTTTTACTACTCGATCCACTATAGTTCTGCCATTGTGTATGTAAGGTTTCAAGCGGCCAGGACGATTTTTGGATTTTTCAGGACACTTTTATGGTTTTCATTTGATTCCCCCTCGTACTAGTTTGAGCTCCCACAACCATGGTTTATGTGTAACTAGGAAGACAAGTTTTGCAGTTGGGAACTGGGAGTTCGTATTTATGAATTCTGGCATCCAAATTAGGCTACCCATGTACAGTGCAGTACTGCTCATAAAGATTGGTATGACTCTATGGACAAAACATTTATCCTGACTGTCAGCAGTGTTCCCACCCTTATTTTGTCACGACCCTATGCACAATCTTTCCTCAACCTCTGGCGACCTGTATGACCCCCTCATCCCTCATCCCAATTTTTTCCCGAAATTTTTTATTACCAAATTGTTCAACCAGGTACAATACTTACGTAGATTAGAGATGAATTTTACCTCTAAAATTTTCCTTCTTTGCCTTGCCATTTTTCTCTTTTTTCTTTTTTTCCATTCCCTTTACCTGGCCTTCCAGACCCTTTAAAACATGCTGGTGACACAGGGGTTGGGAACAGAATAAACATTTCATCCATAGACTCCTATTCTTTATGAGCGGTAGTGTACATGTCGCTCAAAACTTGGAACATTATTATTGGCAAATGTCAAAAGTAAACAAGCAGTGTTTGTTAAGGCCATTTCACAAAAAAAATGTCGCGCGGCAAACGGCGCGACTTGCGGCAAATTTTATTGTTGCCAACAATTGGCAACAATAAATATAAATAAAAATTTGCCGCAAGTCGCGCCGTTTGCTGCGCGACATTTTTTTTGTGAAATGGCCTTTATCCTGCTATTAGTCCCTGCTATCTGGTGTTGTTACAATCCCATGTGACCAGTCAGTGCATGCAGGTATTTTCTGCTCAGAACTCGTACCTCAGACCCCCAAAATCTGACACTTTATTGATGGCCTGGAAATGGTGCAAAATCCTAACCTGGCAATTCCAGAATGTCAAGTCCCTGGTTTCACATAATGTGTAAATGGTAGTCATAATGAGCAATAATTGAGTACTTCTGAGCCTCAATGTAATTTAGATGCAGATTATTATTATTTTAGTAACTAAACTTCTATGCTTTTATGTAGGTTGAAGTGGATGATTACCAAAATTATGAAAAAGCTTTAAGTGCACTTCAAGAAGCTGAGCGTTGCTTGACTATTGCCAGTAGCAGAAGTGACAAAGATTTTTCTGAAAGAGAAGACATGCTGCAGATGAAGCTAAGTCTGGCAAAAAAAGTTATTGAAGCCAGAAGGTAAGTAATGATTGTTTACCTACAACAAACAAAGGCAATCTTTCCACTCTTTTGGCAGGATGTATAATACGGATCCAGGTGAATCAATGAACATGTGCCGAAAGCTGCTAGAAGACCGTGACCTGGATCACATTGTCCGACGAGGCGATGTGTACAGCTTTATGGTGGAGCACTATGCCAGGGTTGAGAACTTCAAAACTGCAGACAACCTCTTAACAGAGATGGGCCTGGCTCTGCAAACCTCTGAATTTGACTGCTACTTGTCACCTGACACCATCCAGAGAATAGCTCGTGGAGTGAATCTTGATGCAGCGAAGACAGTAACAGAAAAAAGGACAGGCCAACCCCCTAGCACAGCTGAGGTGAAACCAAGGATTGCTGAAGCTGATAGATGAATGTTGCAAGGAAAGGTTCAGATATAAGATGATGATAAATAATAATGACGATAATGAATAATAATAATAATAATAATAATAATAATAATAATAATAATAATAATAATAATAATAATAATAATATAACTATGATTCTGTTTCACACTTCCTGCAGTCATCATATATCAGTTTATACTTATAAACTTTTGATTCTCAAAGCTCCTCTTTGGTGATGTGTTGGGTAGCTGAAAGTGCATGACAGTGTGGTTATTAACCCAGATATGCTGAGTGTCCCCTATAGGGGACACTTGCACAGTTGTTCTATTTTAATTTTTTTACGCTGGTTCTTCTGCTGTTAAAGAGCTGGCAGTAGTCACGGGGGCTTCAGGAGAGTCCCAGCTAATGATGCAAGTTCAAACCTGCTTAATATTTCTTCAGATTTTTAACCCTGGAACCGTGCCGTGCCTATGAGTATTATGGCAACCGTGCCGTGGGGTCTTTTCGGACCCCACCATATTTTAATTTTTATTAATTATACTTTTCAATGTATTGACTATATACAATCATTCTTTGAACTATGCCTAAAAGGATCGCTAATTCAAAATAAACCTGGACTTCCTGTTATATACTGTAGAAAAATGGCAAAAGTTCATTGTAATTATCATTTTAATGCATTTTTTCCCTTGGGGTACAAAAAGACCCCACGGCACGGTTCCAGGGTTGAGACGCAGGTGTTTGAATTTTAACTGAGGAAATAATGGCTGCACCTTCATGTTCCGAATGTGATTAGTAATTAATTCTCGAATATTTATTAATGTTATGAGTTATTTATTGTTTGTAATACTTAGAAAACTTATGAATGATGTCGATGGGGAAATATAGGCATATTTTTTACTTTCCTTGTCTGACTGAGAGTAGTATTGAAATCTGGTGTCCCCTAGGGGGAACACAAGCGGCAAATGCACCCACATTTGGACAAGTAAAGTATGTGTGGATTTTGTATGCTTTGTTGAACTGTATTTTAATGAATCCATACAATGGGGAACTAGCCTTCATTTTGGAAACTACATAATAAATTCGCCCATATTTTTTGGATTTTTTTGGCGTATTCCGTTTTAAGATATCAGTTTCAGTTCCGGAGATATTGGCGTTTTTTTCGTAGGCAAATGGTGACGTCACTGTTTGCCTCGAAAATGTTGACGTCACGCGAAGTGAAATGAACGCAAAAATGATGTTATAGAACGCGCCCCGGCAGAGTCGTAAAATGCTTCGTTGTACTGTGCTGGACACGGCTGGACATTTTAGCAGTCCAAGTGTTTACTTAGTTGCCAGGTAACGGGCGAGTTTTTACTCTAAGCCGCTCAAACTGCTTTGTACGTGGCAGTGATGCCACCAGGTCGGAAATATCTGTCTTCCGAATTAGGCACATAAAGGCCCCCTTTCTCCACCTCGATGGCCTAAAGCCGCCTTACAAGTGCTTTCCGTCGTGTCCGCGGTTAATTCAAAGTCAAATTCCTCATATCTCGCAGTCAACCAGTCATTTCAGTGTACCCTTTCGATTGGCACCACCCGGCTGCCTCGTTTTTCCCGCCGATTTTGAAGGCACTTTTAAATGTGCCGTAATTTATCCAGTAATGTCATTTTGATGCAACAGAGTGATGGAATGTATGTTTACAGGCATGGGCTAGCTAGTTATGAACAAAAATCCCAAATCCCAGACCAAGGCTACTTCCCCATTAAACTTAGATTACATGGCAATTGGTTAACATGGCAGCCGTTGCAACAATCCTTGATTGTTGTTGATTGTTACTCAATCACAACCCATCCTTTGCACAGCCTGTTTCCGTGGTAATGCAATCGACAACAATCAATCATTGGTGATGTTATGAAACTATGGATATTGCTGAATGTCACTGTTGCCATGGTAATGTAATCAACAACTGTTATAGCCACACTAGGTTACATTTTCCTAGCATCCCATAATTATAGGGAACGGCCATTTTCTCGCAAACAAGAATTCAGAAAAATGTTTTATCTCAATTTTTGTGTTTTGGGAGCTAATATGAACTAATAGAAACAAAAAAAGTTCGAAAATTCAACAAAAACTTTTCCCAGCATAATTGGGTTAATTGTAGCAGCATGTGCATGCAAAAGTCTAGTCCTTACTTTGTGTGGTCCATGTGGTACTATTGGTGTGGAAATGGTCTGTACACTTGTGGGTAGGCTGAGGGTTATGCTGACCACCAAACAAGTGCACCAAGTGATTCTTGTGCAAGTCTGAAAAGTAATAAATTTCAGACTTACAAAAGAATCACTTGGTGCACTCAATTGGTGGCCAGCATAACCCTCACTGTCATCTACCCCTAAGTGTCTGGACCATTTCCTTGCTGATAGTACATGAAGAGATACAGTACAAAGCTTTAGTCTGCATAGTTGCAGTGTTTATTGTTGGTCTGAGGCCAAAGAATTATGATTGTTTCAGTCTTTTGCCAAAGAATGTGCAGAGTGACAACTGCTGGCATTAAGGGAGGGATAAAGAGAATCTGTACCCTCTATCGGCCAAAAACAGAACCCTTGTGCCCCACATTCCTTCCCTCCCCGCTGTCTTCTCCCTGCCTCCCCCAAAATAATGTTCCAATTTTTGGGTGGAAAACCTAAAAGCTGTAAATGACCTTCGTATACAATGGCCAAGGGGTGGTCTCAGTGGATTTATTGCACGTGGTTTATGGCACGTGGGAAGAATTAGGAGTGTCAAGAACGGTGGCCTACTGCAAGTAGTTCTCAAAAGCGGTGGTGCTGGCTTACAAATGGAGTCATATTTTGACAAAATTATTTTTTGCCAAAAATATATAGCTAAACTTAAAATTAGGATCTGGAGATCAGGAGCACCCCTTCTTTGCGAATTTTTTGGTGCTTGTTATGACTACACTTTAAATTTCACAATGGTGTAAAACTTCCGCATTCAACTTGTTATTTAAAATATTCCATTAATAATATGGAAAAAGTATCCAGGACACATGTAAGAGTCAGTTACACTTACACAGAAAAAATTGTGCCTCTGGTATTGTTAGCGAGAATTATACTTCAAAATTCTCTTTATCCCCCCCCTTAATAGTGTGTGATTTCAATATGCAGAAAACTACCTGGGGTCATCCACGGCCCCCTAGAGACGAGGCCCGGGCGCCGCAATCATGATGCCACACTGGGAGGCGAGCTCCAAGCGGACTATGGCGGGAGCACATTTTTATACACGTTTTCTTTATTATCTTCATACCAATGCATTGGAGGATCATAACACCCTCTAATTTATATCTGGGAAATGGTTTGGTGATTCCAACGATGTGAAAAAATCATAGGCCTACATGTTTTTGTTTGACAGTAGCAAATGATGCGGGAGAACCCAGCTGGCCTTTGTCCAGATGTCAATCACTTCCTAATTGGGCTCATACCCTGCGTGGCCCAATAACTTTCAGATGTTTTTAACTCTCACACATTCTGTAGACCAGTGTTTCATGAGACAGCAGTGTTGGGTATGTACTGTATGTATTATATGTTGTGTAATGTGCTAATTTTGCTTCAGTGATTATGAGTATAACTTCCATATTATGTTTGGACTCTTTCCGCAAAATAGGAAAGATGAAATAAGATTAAAATTAATACTTTATAATTTAAAACCCCATTGTTATTTATTCTTGCACTTTCTTCCTCATGCCTAACATCCTTCATCTTATATCGCCGAATATACAGACACATTGCGCACATACTAAATCGAATTTGGTGCCATTGGAATCCCCACATTATTTCCCTGACATCAATTAGAGGGTGTCATGGGCCTCCGATGCATTGGTATGACGCAATTCGCGGAAATGTGTACAAAAACGTGCTCCCACCATGTAGCCCGCTTATGGAAAAGCTCACTTCCTATCGTGATGTCACAGCGTTCCACCCATTCCCGTGCCCTGGCCTTGTCTCTAGGGGCCGTGGGTCATCCCAGGATTGTGGTTGGCAAAATCAATTAGAACAGACTTCGAATAGAAGCTAAGACCTGTCCAGCATTCTTACACTATCTCTGGTAGCTGGAATTTGAATAGGGTAGGCCAATTACATAGAGATGTGCAAACTACAAAGCTGCAGTGTTACATCATACTGTTCAAGCAGTGTGGGATTATTTTAAGGAGCGTAATTTCATCACATAGGTAGTAATTAAATAAACATTGTGGATGACCAAAACATCACTCATACGAGCCTGTGTTTGATGGTGATTTTACAAGCTGACATATAACAGATGTGTTAGGAATAAATTGCATTCAGACATTCACTTCATGTATGATCACAGCTCAGACCCATGGTGTCACACAACCTATTTTCCCTCCCTCTGCCCCAGGCATTTTACAATCATGGATGCAAGTATTCTGCAATGCAATTGGGGAACTGCTTTTGGGAGTAGGGGGCACAGCATGCAGGGTTGGGGGGGAGGTGGTGTCAATTACAAACCTTTAGCATGGATAAAATCTGGTTTAGTGCAATGGTCTTCATCAATTTTTTTGTTGGGAAACCTTCATGTTTTACATAAACTTTGTTGGAAGCCTGTACCAGGGAGCATATACTACATGTAGTATAATTATGCTCTCTGCCTGTACAATATTGCCCAGTGACACCATGTGTATCACTAAGTAACAGCACAATACTTTCTAATTTATTACATGCATGTGGTTGACTTTCAGTTTCTGCTTTTCTGCCATGAGAATAATGGACCAACGAAGAATTTCCAATATTGATATTAGAATTTTTAACTTATTAATGAAGCCCAGCCATACCACAAATATCTTCACAGAACCCTTCAGAAAGGCCTGTGGAATTGAAAGTTCTATGGAAAACTGGTTGAAGAAAACTGGTTGGATTCATGTACAAAAGCAACTGAGTGTGCCACCAAAATTATTGCACATTTCCATACGTGGAAATATTGGTAGTCCACACACATATTTGTAAGCACATTTTGTTACGCTGTCGTAATTCCAAAGCTGTGCCTTTTGGCTATGGTCCTCTTCCATAGAATGAGAATTGTGATAGCTTTGCAAAATTTCATTACGTAAGTTATGTGTGTGTGGGAAGAGTAATGATATTTTCATACATGCAGACAATCACAATTTGGTTGGATTTGTATGTCAATCCATAATGCACTATGCTGCCTTGTTTGACATTCTTTAAGTATTTCACTTGTTCCGTCCATGATGTACAGTCCAGCTCGTAAAGACTGGTATGACTATGGACGAAATGTTTATCCTCAATATCCAGCAGTGTTCCCAACCTTATTTTGATGCAACCCTATGGACAACCTTTTCTGGATCTTTGGCGACTCTTATGACCCATTCCGATTTTGTCTGCAATTTTTAATTACCAATATGTTCAACCAGGTGCAATGCTTACCTCAGTTTGATGTGAATTTCCCCCCTAAAATTTTCCTAATTTGCTTTGTTTTTTCTTTTCCTTTTTACTTTATTTTGATTCCCTTTTCCCAGACTTCCTTGCAACACTTAAAATCATGCTGGCAACCCAGGGGTTGGGAACAGGATAAACATTTTGTCCACAGAGTTGTACCATTCTTTATGAGCGTTACTGTACCTATTGATGACACTTTCAGTGTGAACACAGAGTATATTATTTTTTAATCTACATTCACGAATAATGTTGAGTATGCTGGCAGAATGTTGGATGCCATTTCATGGATAGAATCTTGAAAATCTGATTTTTATCATTATTGATGAGCTTTTAAAAGTATGATGCAAATGGTCATTGATGGTGTTTAGATATGTTATCAGTAGACACTGAAACATTTGACAACCAAAAAATAAGCTGAAAAATAATGAGTGGCTGCCAAAGAACCAGGAAAACCTGCTACTAAGTTTTGGTAATTTTCACAATCTGGCTTGCAACAGCAGTTCAACATGGTGGCAAATGCCTAGACATGACATTAACTGCTCCAGAAGTGGCAACTTAAGAAACAACAGCAGGGAAGCCATAAGTCGGGGTATACGTAAACCAGGGACTTCCTGTAAATTATCAAGTAAAAATGCAAAATGTGAACTGTTTGAATACGGACATAGGGCCTCAAATAGCTTCATGTTTAAGCACATGTCACACAATCAAGATTCAGAATTAAGGACCAAACTGCATCAACACTGTTGCCATTAGTAAGCAAGTTGCAGCAAAAATGGTAAAATGGTGATGTTATTTGCACCTATAGCAATGCCTATGTTAGGAGGTCTTGGAATTAAATACCCGATCAGTTTGGATCATCCTAACAAGGGTTTTACATGGCTTCCTCTGATTCCCTCCATGACAAGATATTATGGGACGGTTTGATTTCATATAGGCTGTTATACCCTTACTTCTCACCTTTATCATTCATTGACACTCCCCCCTCCCCCTCTCCAACTGAAACCAATAAATTATAAAGAAGTGGAAAATCATTCCCAAAACCAATGATGCCCATGATGTTAAGTGCCATAGCTGTCTTTTGGAAGCTGTTCTAATCAGCCATGTAGGTCAGTGCTTTCCAATTACTTTCATTGGCGACCCCAAAAAATTGTTTCGTATAATTTACGACCCCCAGATGAGCACATTTGGATCCCCTAATATGAAATGACAGGTAAACAATGAAATGGAAATCATTGATAATATTGTCGAGTATCTGAAAGTTGTTCTGTAACTATTTTCAAGAGAGAGAGAATCATTTTATGATAATAATTTGCTACCCTCCCTCCCGACCCCAAATATTACGTTCACGATCTCAAATGGGGTCGCGACCCACAGTTTGGGAAGCATTGATGTAGGTGGTGATTATGTTGAGGACTGTGACTATACTTGCTCTGTATAAACGCAAATATGTTAATTACACCTAGGGTGCCACTACAAAACAAATAAGCCATTTTAGTTTGTGCAATGGCATCATTAATAAACCATTAAGTTATATTTAATAAAATATTTCTTCTATTGGGCAAAAGACTTGCTCCATTCTAGGCAAAGTGCAGATGACCCCACATTCCATTTTCAGACATCTAGGAAGACTGCAGGAGTAACCAGTGTTTGGTAGTATGATGCATTGTTTCATAAAAGTTAGCTGGTGAATGAGTAAATACCACATGCATCAATTGATGCATGTGGTATTTACTCCCAGTTTGAATTTACATGCTTCTCTAACAGTTGGATACAAAATCAAGTGATACTAAGAGACTAATAGACCTACTAACTTTTATTTTCATTTTCTTGGAAATTTTGATAATATCTTGGGTAAGTAGAGGTCTGTGCTACATACCTTGCACTGAGGTCAAGCACTAACTACAATACTACTACTAGTGCTACTTCTGCAGCTACTACTGCTACTGCTAATACTTCTGCTGTGGCTGCTACTACTACTACCACTACCACACTACTGCTACTTCCATCACCACCATCTTCATTACTATTAATTCATTTCTGGGGAGGCGGAGTGGCGCTGCTGCAATGTATGAGCCCACGGATAGAGGGGTCCCGGGATCGATCTCAGCCCGGGGTCTCCCCCCTTCATCTCGTGTAGAGTTGGGGTCGTCTCTGGCTTCGTCTTGGGTGGAATCTCCGCTAGACTAATCCACCTGGGGGAGTTCACAAAATGTACCATTACAGACATTGCACTTTGCATATCCCCTCCCAGTCACCTAGCCTGCGGACCCGGGCTATTCGCAACAAGGTTCCAATATATGTACACATTGTACTGTACCATAGGCCTAAAAAGAAAAATAAAGGTCCGTGCAATACCTTCTCAGTTGGGAAGTCCATACTACCCAAAATTAATTCATTTCATAGCCATTTGGGAGGCCAGGGACCTCTCTGGGGATAGATATACACAGTGTACATGAATTCATTTCCCAAGATTATGTGTGGTAGACAGCGGAGGATTCCCCTCCTGCCGCCCTTAGGCAGTTGAGATCCCCCCCTGCATACCGCTGTAAATTTCCATTTTTCTCTTGTGGTCTCTCCTATATTTCATTTCATTTTTAAACAAAATTCGTTGCAACTCATGGCCGCCCTTCGGAAATTATCTTTTCTTCCTATAGCAGTAAACCAAGTGCTCAAAAAGGTGATTTTTTGTGATCTCGCCTTTATTTATTATTATTGTAATTGAAAAAATAATATTATAATATTAATTCATAATTCATACCCCGTTATCAGCCGGCGGCTCTTTAGGGGGGATATTTTTTTTGTTTTGACTGGAACTCTTCCTTTCATTTTTACTGCGCTTTTTGGGAAAGGATAGGAAAGGAAGGAGGCAGCTGTGGCCTATTAGTTTAGGAAACAACTCCGGAATTTCCTGGAGGAACCGTGGGAAACCACAGAAAACCACGGTTAGAGTTGCTGGCACCGGGATTCGAACCCAGGACCTCCCAATTAGTAGTCGGATACCATATCCCCTCCGCCACCACTGCTTCGGTCTGAAAAAATAATATATATTCCAACTCGCGGCCTACTGTGCCTAATGGGAAATCCGGTGCTGGTGGTAGGAGGTGTGTAGGGAAGAAGCATGGCATGGGTTCGAAAGGCCAGCAACAATGTTGACATCGATGATGTCTATCCTGACAAGTGTGGATACCCCCGTGCATGCCCGCATTTCTGGGGTCAGGGGCTCATACTCCAAAACCATTGCTCACCTGGTATGGAATCCAGTGATGAAGGCAGGAGTCGACAAGGGAAACTCCATTTTTTCTAAACCATGGGAGGGACATTAGGGTGGAGTGAAAAAAGTCAATATTTTTTTTTTCGGAAATGGGTACCCTTCAATGACTGTGTATGAGACCTAGTAACAATTCTGTAAAATTTTTAATTTTTACGACGTCATCTTGAGTCTGCACATTTGGCTTAAAGTTTGAAATTTTTTGAAATTTTTTATATTCTTACAATTTTTTTTTAAGTACTTGAAACAAAAAAAAACCCCTGCCGGGTAGTCACTACATAGTTGAACAAGGCCTGAAATATAGACAGGATTTTTTAAAACATTTTTAGGTGGTGGTTTCAGTCTGCATATGAGGCTTAAACTTATCCAAATATTCGTAAATGTCTGATATTTTTAACGTTTTATCATTATTTCTGATATCCTCTTTTAATGTTATCAAAACTTGTTTATATAGCTTTCGTTATTCAACTTTGCATTGTGCAACTCTTCGCTACTGCATATTAAACTACCCAGGACTCACCACGGGGAGGTGGTTGCACTTGGAGTCCCACCCATGCCCTCCCAACCACCCAACCATGAGAGCATGTATTTACGTCTTGAAGATAAGTCTTCAACAGGTAAATTGTTTCTATGTGTCACATATTGGACGGATATTTCTATCAAGCATTCTAGTTTTGATTAAGCTTTCTCTTTTCTTTTGATCACAGAACAATTTGGAGGAAGCAGTGACTTCTTTGACGGCTCTTTCTACCGCTTGAGTGTGATGTGATGGGAATTCAAAAAGAGTGCACTCAGAAGCTATGTTTACACTCTCGGTATCCAGGAACCTTAGTTTGCAAATCCTGATTTGTCAAATGACTTGGGAGAGGTGGTTCTGTCACTTCCACATCATTCCAAACAATCATATCGACATACTCTAATAATGCTCCAAAATTTATTTTCGGGATTTCAAATCGTCTTAGTGGTTTACTTGCTTGTTCTCTAGATCGAGCCCTGATGATACGTCTTAAAGCCAGTTTCTTTATATGATCTCTCTTATCAACCAACATAGCTATGAGAATGTTTTCATGGTGAGCAAAGTATCCATTGTCTTGGATACATTTGTGTACAATTTTCCGATTTTTCTCAGATAGGTAAGTGCAACTCTTTATGGTTTCCCACAAGTTTTGAGCTCCATTATAAGCTTTTGGATTACACTAAATGGTGTGCCAGATATGACCCAGTGGGCATTACTTAGATTAGTGGGCATTACAGGGTTAATGTTTGCGATGGAATTTTTGTAGCTACGTATAATCTTAGAATTCTATTAGCTGTAGTCAACCATCTGGCATGGGAGAGCTTTCCTGGACTTCTGTTTTCTAATTCCGGAGATATTTTCCCACTCGAAACAGCTGTACAATTGTGCAGCTCACCATGAAAACATTCTCATAGCTATGTTGGTTGATAAGAGAGATCATATAAAGAAACTGGCTTTAAGACGTATCATCAGGGCTCGATCTAGAGAACAAGCAAGTAAACCACTAAGACGATTTGAAATCCCGAAAATAAATTTTGGAGCATTATTAGAG
>KZ538979.1:0-12835 GCA_000934665.2 Catajapyx aquilonaris
ATTTACTAGTTACAGAAACCGCCGCAGTGGCGCTTTCCCATGTTAAACTCGCATAGACGGTGGCGACACTGCGGAATTTTTCCATGAGGCTCCGTAATCAGCCGTGGGCTACTACTACCCTGTCTTCCAATCATTGCGCAATGAGAGTTCAGCAGCAATCCAGTCCTTCTTCCATGGCCATTACACGCCAATCAAACTCCGCAAACTCAACACTTGGAAACCCACTTTGACCATCCCCACCAGAGTTTTACGACCCCTCCAAAAGGGCCCCCATCGTGCAATCATTTGCATTTTTTCGGTGTAGCACATGACCCGCCCTTCAAGAGCCGCAATCCGGGTTTCCGTATACGACGCCATATAGACGCCTTCGAATAAGAGGGCATGGTCGAGAGTCCTCTAAGAGCCCTGTATAAAAAGCAGTAAAAGGTTCGTTGGACAAAAAAAAAAGAAAGAGAGAGAGAAAAGGCAGCACACACTCACCTCCTAGATTACCCCTTCCTTCTTCAATGTCCGCCCAGACGAGACATCCCACGCCCAGGAGACACACTCCGACCCCTAGAATGTGCACCAACTTGTAGCGCACCTTGAGCACCAACCAAGACAGTGCCAGCACCGTCGGGATAGAAAAGCAGTCCAGAAGCTGCAAGGGAAACAGAGAGAAGAAGAAAAAGAAAGAAAGAAGAGGACACTTCATAAGAGGAGAGGCCATAAATTCCGGGCCCAAAGCACGGGGCCTGTCGTGATGAGATTCTCCCCGATTCATTCGAGGTGTAAATTGAACCAATCTCACGCCCCTCGGCCTCATAAACCACGGTTCGCAAACGTACCCTTTTTTTTCGCAAAAAGGACTTTAAAAGGTTCTTCTAGGATAGCAGAAAAAAATGTCGGGGCGGAATAAATAAGAATATTTCTCCGGAGCATTACACCCTTGCTGCCATCAACCACCGGAATTGATGTTTTTTTTTTACTAAGACCGTTTTTTGGATGATTTTTTTTTCTCTCGCAAAGGTCTCAATCTGGAGTGTATTTCCGTATACTTCTTGCAATCTCCATGGGAGCGTAAAATTATTATTATTATTATGTGCCATTTTTTTCCGGTTGGATGTCCGGGAGGAAAAGAGAACGATCGCAAAACTTCCATTTTTGCTGCTAAAAATGAAGCGAATACCAGATTTAATGGTGTACCTGGAGCAAATAAGTCCCTCTGGACCGTATCAGTCGGCGACAGATATTTTAATGGGACGTTTTAATGCTCAAAGTTAGTCGAAATGGGGCGATGAACTTGGCGCTTCTGGCTTCTGCCTTATATACCTCCCACCGCGCATAAGTCTACATAATAACAAGTTATGCCGGAAACCCGTAAAATCATTCGCAAAAAAAACTCGCCGAGTCGACTCTTCAATACAAGTGTACAAGATGGAAGTCGAAAAGTTTGTGTCTCCTGCCCGGATAAGCGGCGCCCCGTCGAGGTAGTTTAGGAACTAGAGTATAGATGGCGTAAGATAACGCCAGCAGTCTTGGAAACACTTTTTTTTTTCTTCTTTTTCTTCTTCTTCTTCTCCGGTCGGAAACTCCGGGAAAGTTATGACCGCGGTTATAACTCAGTAGGTGAAACTCGGTGGCCCATTATGCAGGAGCGTATAATGCCAAAATGGCAAGAGTTAATACCGCAGAGTGTGCTCAATGCACGGTTGGTATTAAGATTTTGATCCATTTCGGTGTCACGCACGTAACGAGTGGTACAGTCGCGGAAATGGGTATAAGGTGTAGCAGACCTGAAGCTCAAAATAGCCTCCAATCATGAGGTAGCCTGCCTCTGAGGCTAATTTCTGACACATAGGGTTATGCAACTAGAGGTGATATTATTACTAACGCAACCGAGTGCGCACCATAGTTCGCGCAGCCTGCACGGTTGGCATTATCAATAATAGTTGGTAAGCTAAAAAAATGTCACCTTTCTAAACAGAACATATTCAGTTTGCATAATTTTTTCCAAGGGAGCGTGTGCGCTATTAATTCTATGTGACATCACTTTGTGCAGGGTCCCTCAGGCAGGCCTATTACACTGTACATTTACAGTATGTTGGAGTTAAGTCCTCCTTTCATTAGAGAACGCACGTTATTCTAGAGGGAGCAATAAATTTGATTTGATTTGATTGGAATAATAGTTGGTGAGCTCTCTAGTGGGTGTACTGGCATATACTGTAAGCGCTGCACTTATTTCCAACGCTACACTTGGGGGGAAACAATATGACCGACATTTGAAACGTTGCCAAACATCTGGAATAACCTTCAGAGGCTATTGGTGTGAATTATTTTTTGAACCCTGTAGGCAGTAACTCTAACAACAACGTTGGAGTTGCGTGAGTGTGGGTGCGCACTCGGTTGCTTTCGTCAACTCATAACAGCACTTCAAACAGTTGTATGAACAGCATTATCCGCCGCCTCGGAGTGCAACAAAGCTACAGAGAGAGAGAGAAAAAAAGTTTGACCAACCTGCGCACTGGTGAGGGTTGTGTAGTGGTAGGCCTTGACCACAAGGAAGTTGGCCTCTACATCCACCGCCGCCACCACCATGTATTTCCAACCTCTGTCCCTGAGCACTGGAATGAGGCCCCCGTCCCCCGTACGGCAAGCCAACCACGTGGTGTACACAGTGCACAGCAGGACGTAGCTCAGGAAATTCTGCGCTGAAATAATCAACACACAAAGCACAATGGGTTTTAATTCACTTTTGTTTTTTTTTGTATTCGTACTACACTAACTCAACATAGAATTCAACGTGTAGTACTACGCAGAGACGGGTAAACATGAGGTGCTCTGAACGAAACGAATGCCAAACCACTGCTGGGAGGGTTGGGTAAAGGAAATTACGAAGGTTCGTCGCTCACTGAATTTACAAGCAGGCAAATCGAGCTCCTTTCTCCGGGTTTTTGGAGCTTGTCGATGAAGCTGCCTGAGTTTTTTTTTTTTTCCCCCTCCGCTCTCTCGAAATATATTTTTTTTTGTAGGAATTGAGGGCTAGAGCACCCGAACTATATACCGCATGCCATTCCTGCACAACCGCAGACTCTTCATAATTGCCTTGCCAGTTGCATGCAGCCGCAGACTCATTCGTGATTCGCGGCTGTACTGCCAGGAGAGAGAGAGGGTTTGCTTTTACAGTGTATGGAAAAAAATATACTCAAAGCACTGTTGACTGCACGTTCAATGGGAATCAAAAATTCATCAAGAGGACAAAATCGTACAAGTTGGCAGGATTTTTCCGACATCATCAGGCAGAAAACATTCATCGATTTTGAATTTCAAAAAATATTGGGACATTATTTCAAAAGTATTAATGTCTCACATTTTTCTGTGTCTGTATATATAGACCCCTTCAGTCTCAATATCAAATGTAAATTTTGTGCCTCACAGCCTCAGCACGACAGTTGCTCTCAAAAGCAAGTGCGCATATACCATGACGTTGAATTACCTTATGAATAGTCAATTAATTACAGATTCAAGTTAGACCTCCTCAAATTTCCACCTCCAGGGATTTTCTTTAGTTTTCGAGGCTCCCGGATAGGTTTAAACTGCGCACAAGTAACCTTTTTTTTTTTCTTCCTCCCATCCAGTCATGAGTGTTGCAAAAGCTGAATTTGCATGGAGGGAATGTAATTAGGGAAAATTTGGAGGGAGGGCTGGAATTTGGCGGTGAGACTATCTGGTGCCTGAAGGCCCCCCTTTTAAAGATGGAGGAAGGCTCAGCAGGTCAGCCTCTATATAACTTATGCAACATAATTCAAGTTTACTGACATGGGGACATATCACAGACAATTAGTGCATGACTGCACAAGTAAATATGGCTGAAAAATGCAGAATTGAACCGAATTTACAGGGAAAGCGAATTTGCCGGATTAAACTGATGAGAAAAGTTTAAGATTGTTCTTACGCTCTAAAAACATTAGAGTGATTTTTTTTCACTAAACCTTCTACCTCGATTGACCACTAACTTGACTACTCTAGTAAAATATTTTCACTCAAACTGAGCGATATTCCACTCAATTTGAGTTAACGTTAATCTTTTCGGAGGTGAAATTTACTCAAAAGAGAGCATTTTGCGAAAGTGCTAAATTTTGAGTGAAATGTTCGCTCCCATTTTTTTAGCATATATTTCTCACCTCCACTGGATGAATGGCCGCATAATTTATCTCCTTAAAAAAAACGCAAATTTTTTTCCCTTCTTATCTCCTCCACCTTTCTCATCAGTATATCCGCCTCAAAAAAATGCCAGCTGGCAATAATTCAGTTGCCGAATTCTCTAAATTGAAATGAACCTTTTTATAGACGAAGGGTTGGGTTCCGCCTTATCCCCCCCAAAAAATTAATTCCGATTCCTTCCCTTTACTACACCCCCACATCTCTCAGCAAAGGTTTTTGTGGAGTATCCGGGAATAACTAACCGAGAAGCTCCTGGATGAGTGATGATAGAACCGGAAGAAATTCGCGTGCTGTTTCTCAGCAGGATTAATCCCAAGCGCACATCTTGGCGGAATAAGGAAGATCGGGAGGGCGAAAAGAAATTAGGTTAGAACCGCGGTTCAAGATATTTCTTCATTCGGTCATATTCTAATGGAGGGAACCTAGGCGAGGATTCGAGGGTGAAAAGGACCGGAAACCCGGAAAAAAAGGGGTAAAATGAAACGGCGGAGACTCTTCTTCTTTCCTTAGTATTATTCATGAGATTGTTTCCAGCCAAACCCTCCCGGATATTGACTCGGGTTGAAACCGATCTCATGCTGCGAAAAAAAATCTGACTTTTCACACATATTCAAATAGAGAGACGAAATATACATATATCAACTTGGAAAATATGCAAATCTAATAAATGCGTTTCGTTACCTGCGCTTTTTACGGATTTTCATCAGTTCCGATTGGAGTTGAAGCGGTGGAAATTGAGAAATGCAAGTGCGAATTGAAGCGACCCTATATCCCAAAAAATCACGGGTTGTCAGTGCTCATAAATCAATCTCAATATTAGGTGTGGCAAATTATGACAGATGCAGAGGGGATGGAAATTTTGCATGGGGCGATGCATAATTCAGACCAATTCTGCGAGGTTCTACGTCCGAAAAAAAATCACTGATGATCCTGTTCGATTTATGAAATCATCAGTTGGGATTGTTGTTTTTTTTTTTTAAAAAAAAACAGTTTTTCTCTCAGGGCTATAGATGCGGAATCCGGAACAAACAATGAATGCTCTGTTGAGAAGCTAGTAATTAATTAACAGATTGCAGGGGCATCCTACTAGAAAGCTTCACGTCCATAACTCTCAGAATCCATTCTACCTGGGAATGACCCTCTAGACCCCGAAACGGCCTTTTTGCAAGACTCTTCCCATTTGACCCCACACAACTCTCCTTTAAGTTTCTGAGAGAGGCGAGCTGGCGAAGAAGAACGAAGAAGAAGAAGAAGAAGAAGAAGAGCAGTGGCAGCAAACTACCTGCTGCGAAAAGAGCGATGGCTGTAAATTAGGAGGCGCCAGACTTGGTGTGGGTCCAACCTATCTGCTTAATTGGATGGAAGGAAACAGGGTTGGGAGGGGAGAAAAGGGGTTGAAGAAAAGGGGCCTTTGCAGCTGACGAATTTCGTTGGAAGCTTCCTATAATCCTACGGACTTTGGCGGCTGCTTCGTTTCCAGAACACCAGCTGCCTTTGGAGCTCAGATTCCACCTACGATCTTCCTAAGTGGTTTCTCACATCCGCCTTTTTTAAAAAACTACAATTAACAATATTCACGTACATGCGAAATCAACATAATGAGCAGAATTTCCCCAAAAGCACACAGAAACGGTTTTATTAATATCAGAGCCTCATTATCCTCCAACATTGACGTGCTCGATGAAAAAAAATATGAAAATATCCCTTTTGTACTGTACTCTATACAATCGGTATGAAAAGCCTTGCCTCAATCAAACGCGAGCAATGTTTGACTATTTTGTTTCGGAATGAGCATCAATAATTCCCACAAAGTCCATCAATCAAGGCCCGAGCTCCGCGTTCAGCATATATTCGCCCTTTACACGGTTTTTCAACTGGAATCTAGGATTACTGCTCGACTGTACGACTTCCAACGGGTATATATACAGCGGCACAATTGTGCATCCATGCGACGTGGGTTTTAGAACCGGGGACTATCGACACGGAACCTTTTGTTCGACTCAATACTTCTAATCCGGGGTACCAGCAAAAAAAGGGGGGTAGAAAACCGAAATTTTCTCTAATGCAAAGCAACAGTCAGGAAAATCCTTTCGGAACGGGAACACAATTGCTACAAACCTGAGGGGCGTCGTACCCTCTAATTTATTGAAACCCGACACACACAAAAATCTGGGAAACAACACACGGAACCGCCTCTGTGTGTGTGTTTTTTTTGTTCCTATAACGAAACGCGATTAAGAGGATAATCGAATTTACCAATGGGTGGCCACAAAAAGGATCGAGGAACAATCGACATTATGAGCTGAAATTCATAACTTGGGCTGCAGCTATTGTCTCGTCGTTTTTTTTTTTTTTGCAATATAATTTTTTTTGGCCATCCCCCTGATTAATTCTGCTATTGGTTCAATTCGTGCTCAACTGTTCGTGGATAAATCCCCCAGTCTTTGCAGGATTTCAGCTGGAACTCGGTAAACTTCGCAAATTTCCACGCTTTTCCAAACCTGTCAAACTGCAGTGCCGTGAAATTACGCGTTATTTTCCGGGGCACAGAATAACCCAATAATAGCGCGATTGAAAAGTTTGTTCTCTACTCTCGATATATGCTTTTCTCTCTCTCTCTGCAATAATGCAGCAGTCGACCCAATTATTCTATTGTTCCAGCTTAAAGCACATCCAAAAAAATAATTGAAAATGTTGGACGTATAGAGAATCGATTCACAGAGAGTAACCTGTAGAATTTTGGTTGAATGATTCTCTCAATAATTAATATAGGTTGTGGAACTGCCCAATTTCTGTCTATCTGTTTAATTACATCTCATTCGAAACAGGGAGAGTCAGAAAGGCTCTATGATTTTCTTTTTATACTTCTCATCAATTAAGCCATCCTGCACATAACCATTCCTTTATTTCAATCTTAGCAAAAGGGGCCGTTCGCCAACTTACGCCTTCATTCCCTCGCTTCCGTGATGGCTGGCAATTGGCGAAGTTTCCGCCGAAAAAGGTCTAGCCATGCAATATAAGCAGTTGTGTCTGGAACCTTGAGGGGAAAGAGAGGAATTTGAATGCCGAGAGAGGAGCAAAACGTGCCTTTGCCCCTCTGGAGGCTGCAAGTTTTGCGGTGACAGATCTAGGCTCCAAATGACCTGGTCTCCTCGTCTGAGTGCATATAACAAGTTGTATGCCGCTTGTCGTTATGTCACTTTGCCTTAGTCTCCAAGTGTCCATTCAGCAGCGTCCCCTCGCGCTGTATCTCACCTTAACTTGTTTGCCACGCCTTCCCAAGCGATGCTCAACGTGTCACATTCATTACCAACAGTCTCTAATATTGGGGGAGAAGCTGCCTTCCCAAGCCTTATACTCCCAACACGAACTATTCCTCCCAGGGATAGATATATACTGCCTCCCATTTTTGCAAAAAACCCCCCCATGGCGCACGTGCGACTCAAAAGCGCCTCCTATTATCATCATCGCTCGTTTTTTAGGCCCACCAACCCGAAAGAGAAGAGAGAGAGAAAAAAACGCCTCCAATGTTCCAATATCTCAACCCGAGCCTATTTTCCCTACAATATTACCCCCATCGTGTGTGCTTTTCTTTGAGCCGCACAATGCACTGGGAGAGCAGGTGTTTCCCATCAATCCTTTCCCGGTTGCTCCGGTTCAAAAAGGGCAATCCCGCTTAAAGGACAGGATCGAAGGGGATGAAAAATTCGACAACACTCTATATGCTTCACACTACTCTCTATATATTTATATTATAAAATTGAAAGTTTGTTTGTACGCGTTTGTCAGGGCTTACTAACTCACTGCCAGACTACACAGGGTTATGAAACTTGGCACACTGATAGTAAGCCGGGCAGCGATTGAGGGAAATGTCCGAAAGCCACACTTTTTGGGCATAAATCCCCCAAAATTCAGGATTTTTTTGCTGATTTTTGAGTTTGGAGTTCCGATATATGACACCGGATGGCGTTGGCGACCAGTTTTGGGTAAGTAAGCCTCCTGCCGCACGCAACAGATGGCGTGGGCATGCACTGCCTCTGGTCGCATGTGTGTAAACAAGATTGGCAAATCAAGCGAGCGGGATTCGAGTATACTTTTTCTCATTGGGCAGATAGAAATGATGCTGACGACACTATGCCATTCGAATAGGACAACAATGACATTGATTATTGCCAGTCTCATTTCCCGTCGCCAAGGAACGCGAGGAAACTAATATACAGGGTGTTTCAACTTTTTTGTCCGAACAGTTATCGGAAAATTGCATGTAGCGGCTACTTTGTAAGCAGTGACTTGCAAACGGTGATTTTTTGGAGGAATGAGGAATGGGGAAAAAAGAGGGTCACACATCCCATGGCATGTGCGACCCTCAATTTTCAGCGGACAGCACGTATGCCACTTCAACCTACGATTCGCAGGGAATATTCCCCGTTCCTCCGAAAAATCACCGTTTGCAAAGTCACTGCTTACAAAGTAGCAGCTACGTGCAATTTTACGATAACTGTTCGGACAAAAAAGTTGAAACACCCTGTATTTCTGTATCATACCGTTTGACTTTGGCGGATAGTAAAATCGAGAAACCGGAAGTGGTCGGCCACCGGATGTTGACCGTGAAACCTATTTAGGCAGCTGAATCCGAAACCCGTTTGTCGTTATCTCTTTCAGTTTGGGATACCTGTCCACAGACAGACAGCCGTTCTATATAATACTTTTTTTTCCTAGAGAAAAAAAGTCTAATACGAGTACAATTTATTTGTTTCACCAGTAGTTCCAATAATGTTGGGCAACTTTACCTCCTGATGAAGTTACGTGGCCAGAAGCCTTAACCTTGAACTAACATCAGATTCCGAAACACCTCCCGTAAATTTCGTCACTTGGCCCCGAAACAAAAGGGGGGTTGAGCCTGATGGGGGTGATTTTGTATTTAGGCTAGCCTCTCTCCCCCCTTTCCAAGCCATTAGAGGGTGTCCATAAATTAGGCGGCGCGGGCCATATTCGAGGGCTGCGACATGGCCGCACACAAGACTACTATCAAGTTCAAAGATAGGGTTGGTTGGTTAGGTTAGAGAAGAGCGGGGGGAGGTGATTGGCCCCCGTTCTTCGTGGCCTGCTACCCGATAAGAGGAAGAGCCGCTGTTTTTCGCCTCCCCACGACCAATTACGGGCTGACACCCAGCACGAGTTATTAGCTTTTTCCAAAGGCGGCCTAATCGGGAGCCTCTTTTGTTGTGCCGAGCGAAAGGGGGTTATAATATACCCAGGGTAACTGGAGGATGTCTCGTCGAGGGGCGCTGATGCCTCCTAGTTATCTAATAGACTATGTTTGGCGAGGGAAGCTGAGGGAGAAGAGCTATTTCCTCTCCTTTTTTTGGTGGAAGAGGAGGCAACAATGGGAGGTCGATCGGATACCATGAACTTGCACCTTGCCATTTTGATTTTTTAAGCAATTAACAGGCTGATATTGGGGTTTTAAGAGGATGCTAAAACACTTCCACGGACATCAGAGGTTAGTGAAAGTCAACGAGGCACTGTGTACAGTCCTGTCATTGTGTTTCGAAAGGGTTACAGTATCCCAGTGAGTCCTGAAGTAAAAAAGGGAATATTTGCATAGAAAAAAAGGCCAATTTAGGTTCTAACAACTCAGAGCTAGGAGCTGGAGGGCATGAAATGGGCAATTATAGGAATATATTAAAAACTACAGCATTATTGTACAGTACATGACTGTGCACAAAGCGGCAGGATATTATTTACTGAAAACCTTTTATGGCCTTTCACCTGCACTATTTATGAATTCTCAAAGTTATGTAACTGCGAATGTGAACATGGCCTGTGAGTTAAAATTGGGTTAAAAAGGGAATAATAATATTTTGGCTGTTCCAAAAATATACTGCTTAGTGCAAAAACTCGATTCAAAACCGGATTTTGTGTTCCACTTTTTCAAGAAAAAAAAAATTTGGTCAAAATTTTGGCTCCAACATTTTCTCCGAGTGTTAGAACGAGATTCAAAATTTCAGGGCCATCTTTTGCTTCCTCCTTGTTCTTCCTTCGTTAATATTTTGGCTCGACCTCTCTCCTGAGGTTGCTCTGGGCCTGCAAAAGAGCTCATTTGCTCAGCAGAACTCGCAGCTTTTCCAGCAGCAGACGACTAGAATATCCCCGGCTGGAAAACATCCAATAGCGGAATTAACGAGTTGAAACTAGAAGGTCGTGGGGGGGGGGGGAGGAGGAGGCTTCTGTTTTTGCTACCGGTTTTTGAGGCCAGGGCCAGGTTTTGTAATGGACTCCTGTGTACCTTGGATGCTGCTCCCGGAAACGGATGCTGGGGGCCCCTCACCCTGTAAAATGAGACGCCGAGAGACAAAAGTCAGCAGACGCCCCGGATTGTTGCGCTTTCAATAATTGCACTCCCTTTCCTCTTGCATTCGTAAATTACTTACCAGATCCAATTACTGGGTGGGGGGGCGGCGGAGAAACACGAGTCCCCCAGCCACTGGCAAATTCCTCTTATAACCGTTTTGTTTAATGGTTTTAAAGTTTTTCTATAGCCTGGCAACTTTTCCCCCTCAAATACTCTGGATAATTACATCACGCTAATGAAACTTGAGACGGAGGCTCATCAAAAGCAATGCTAAGTTTGCATTTTCTTGCAAACGGTTGATTGCAGCAAGTGGTGCAAGTTCACCCATTCACAATATGATCGGATTACTCCAGCAGCAGGCTGTACCAAGTAGTTATGATTCATAGAAAGGAAAAAAAAGCGGTCCTCCTGAAAAACTCTTCCAATTCATACTCCTTTATCGGATCCGATCCAGACATTGTAAATATCCCCGCAGTGGGAAGGTAAACTAAAGCTTTTCGAAGGAAAGAGCGGACGGAGATAAAGAAAACCGGGGGCAAGTCCTCGAGAAGAATAGGACCTCCCAGAACCATCCAGAAAGAGAATCTGCTCCTTTCACAGTCATCGCCCCAGCAGAAAATGTGACTGCTTTAATGGATTCAGGGGAAATTAATAGTAAATTCAGTGGGATGGTAGGGAGGGAGGGGGATTTTCCAGTTGCAGAGGCTGTGAATGGAAAGAATAAGAGAGAACACTCGTGGGCTGGAGCACTTTGCACTTCATTTTCAAGAGGGGGGACCCTCTCTCCGGAGAATTATCCGGAGGTCGTTGGGTGATGATCGGACATTCCCCGAGAGCATTACCCTCCTCGCACCCTCAACGGTTTTTTTTTCTTTTTCGCAAGCCCCATTACTCCAGAGGACTCATCTCGTAGAAAACGGGCTTGCCGATATTTACACAGTGCACCCTCTTTACTTATCCGCCCAACGATTTCCAATCATTTCGAGTCTAATTTACAGCATATTGTAAGCCCCCCGAATAGCTCCTGTTTATCGCTGGAGCTGCTGCCAATGATAGAGTCGTAAAGCAACACTTAAGAGGATGGGTGTAATAGATGACCCAATCCAAATGGCAAGGGGGTGAAAAAAAAATATATGGGCCACTCAACACACCCGATGTGATTCAGTGTATTGAAATGTGTCGAGTCATCAGGATCGAATATTGACAAGGCGATCAGCATCAGAGTCAGCTGTGACAAAGTGTCCAAACAAAATAGTACAGAATTCACCTATAGGTAGTAGTTACCATAGCTTTCACTTCTGTCCTCTAATAATTGTTGAACGGGGAAAGTAGTATAGCGCCTTGGTGGACTTTGTCCGCGAGGTGACTCATCACCAACGTGCATGTAGTACTACTTTTTCCCTGACAGTGGCAGAAGTGTGCTATGCTCCAACTGGTAGTGGACTGTCGTTCTACTGTACGTCCAAGTGGGGGTTGAGCCAAGCAGTGGTGTCAAAATTCGCGTCCGCTACGTATAGTAAATTACATCAGACTTGTAATAGCCGCACTAGAGACAAGCCCAGCTGTGCTAGACCTCGAAAAATGCAAAATGAGATATTTCAAGCCACTCCATTTCTCCCGTCCAATATAACCAGCATGAAAAGTGTGAGTCCATAGAAACCAATACGGCACGGACATGGCCTCTCCCATAAAGAACTGTCGTCGGTCTCTCTCTGGCCTGGGAAGAAAATCCGGGGGAAGGTGGGTGGGGATATTAGTCTCCTCCTGAGGGGTGGGGGGAGAGAAAGTGTTAGATTCCTTCATAACCCGGACATGGCCACGTCACTTAATTTGTCAGCCGCCACATGAAACCGCTGTTATACCGGAACCACACAAAAAAATTTGTGGAGCGTTGGAAACAAGTGGAAAAAAATATATATAAAAAAGTGAAAACGTCATCAAGTGTTCGCGATTTTCTGTGATGAGAAAATGGAGGCAGTTCATCTCTGCTCGCTTGCAGGTGGCGATCCTCCTGTCGACCATCACATGCCTTATACCCTTTTTTTCCCCCCTCTTTCTTATATTCGACTCCGTCTTTTTTTTTTTTTGCTCGAAAAAAAAAATTGGCAGAGAGAGAGAGTCCGGAGCATTTGGAGCACGACAGGGGAGTGTTTGAAACCTGAATAAAGTGCGTTTGTTTGCGCACTTTTGTCCAAGGCAAACTCTCTGCCTGGCTGCTAAAATTTTGCACATTCTTCCAAACAGATACTGGCAGCTCTACCTTCCTCGCAGCTGTGC
>KZ538979.1:12889-38062 GCA_000934665.2 Catajapyx aquilonaris
GGGGGGGGGGAAAGAAAGAAGAGGAAGTGCATCGATATTGGAAAGTCTAACTGCGGCTTGGGGAAAGGGAGGCGACACTTTTCCATCTCAAAACTTGTGTGGGGTAAAACTTTATAAAATTGAATCTGTGTCTGACACTGGTAGCTACCTGAAGGTTTATTGAGCCGAACATTATCAGTGCGAATTTTTTTGTTAAAAAATGGTTACGTGTTGTCAACACAAACTGAATTGCCAGATAAACCTCAGCAAAACCCTCAATTTCAGAGCTGGACTTTCTCTGGCTGTATTTAAGTCGAATCCTGGTCTGGAGAAATTCAGTTGGGAAAAAAAGATTCCCGAGGGAATAACACGGGAACACACACACACACAAGGCAAGAGAAGTAGGGGGTGTTGCAATGGGGAGGGGGTGTTGGAAGCGGAAAAAAAGAGAAGTTCAATTTAGGGAAGGACTTCTAATCTAAGCTTTTTCTTCTCCCTTAGGAGGCGGGGAAAAGAGAAAGAGAGAGCCAAGGAGGCTGAATCTTTTGGATACGCCGGGTAATGGAACTCGGGGCTGTGAAGTATACTCTCTGCCAAAGCCCTGTCCCCATCCGAATTGCTCCATTTGGGACACACAAAAAAACGGTTATTTTTTCCCCCCTCAGCGAAACGGGTTCAATACTGATACAAAGCTAAGAATAAATTACAGAACCCCAAGAGAGCCTGAGATATAATTGGAAAAAATAAAAACAGCTGAGAGAAAGGTAATTGGATAAAACGTGTATTAGGCTTGAAACATACAGTACATAAGGAAGGTGTGCAGTTGAAATGTTGGTTCTAAGGTTTCTCCAACTCTGTCCTGACTTCTTGGGGGGTGGAAGGCAGGGAATGGGGGGGATAAGCTCAGGGATAATGAAACAAGGTGCACGGAATTAATCTGACGAAGACAGAAGGCAGGAATGCGCTGGAGGATGACAGCTGTTGTCTCACTTTGCAGGGGGAAAAGGAGGTTGCCTTGGTTGGTTAGTCTGTTGCTTTGTCGGTTTGCAGGGTGGCTGCTTTTCTGCTTAAGCCTACTGGGCCTCTTAGATCTCTGATTACACACCTATTCAAGACATTCCAGCCAACAAATGCTGGGAAGGTTAAAATTTCATTATGTGCATCCGGGCATGAGGAAAACTTTTGTCTGGAGGCTCTGAAAATGTCAACATCGCTTCTCTGTCTTTTCTTTGAAGATCATAGAACGACGAGAGAGAGGACACGCAATTAAAGATCACACGGAATAATTCAAAACATGCGGCTGTGGTTGTTGCATCATGCGATTCGTGGTCGTGAAACAATGAAACAGCTTCCCAGAATATAGGTCCCGTGCAAAGAGGCACATTTGATCGCCATAAAAGTGTGAGATGTTGGAGGGGGAAAAAAAGGGGGGTCAGGATCTTGGAACAGGGTCAAAGTGTTGGGAAAAGAGGGTCGCAAATTCTGGGGAGAAGAGGGGTCAGCAACCCAACACCCTTCCAGCCCTTCTCTCGTGAGTTCGTGATGAGAAACGGGCGGGTCTTTCGTACGGAGAGGTTCCCGGAGATTTGCAGCCGGGAACAAGAGAAGGACAGAATTGACTCCGGCGGCGCCCCTTTGAAATGGGGCCAAGAAAAAAGTGAGGGACTCTAGATCTCTCCCAAGGTGCAGTGCGTGGGGGGTGAAGAGAAGGATATTTCACACCCCCCTGTCCACTCATATGTAGCTCCAAAAAATTTCTTCTTGTGCTACGACATACTGGACACTCTGATTTCCCCTTTTTTGCAAGTTTATATATGTGGACGTCCAAAGGGAAGCAGAAAAAATACATTAAAAAAAACTCCTGTGATGAAACTTGTCTAAATAAATGTTCGTTTCCGAATTTTAAATTTTTTAAATCAAGTGTACGTGCTGCGTGTAAAGGCGGTCCCATACACAGAGGCTATAATTACCCAGATATTTCATTACAGTTAATAACAATATTGATTAATAATGGTCGTTACTAATTAATTATAATTATTAACAATTAAGACTGGAATGTGGTGTATTCACATTTCCCTCGCATTTATTTACATTCAGCAATTATATTTTTTCATTAACAATCCATTGTCATTTAGCGATTAATTATCAGCAATGAAAAATAATTGCTTGTTAATAAATTAGCGCGCTTATATTACATTGCCCACATTTGTTATTAGTATTCATTAATAGCTATTAATTTTGTTGATTTAGGTCTAATATTAAGGTTTCTAACAAATACTTTATTACTAGACACACTAATTAATTTAGAATATTTTGCATATTTTTTATTCGCATATTTTCCACGCACGTTCTGTTATTTTTTAGGGATTTATTTTTCATGAGTTGACATGAGGACCCGCTGAAATCACATTTTTGTGAACATCCCACGCCAGTTTTGCGTTATTGTGCGAATATTCGCCACAAGTTTTCGCCATGTGTAAAACCAGATCTCATCAAATCGCCATTTGGGGGGAAATTGATTGTACAGAATTTGGACCTGAGAAGGAAGCCGCACTCATTTGGCATGACAGCTGCAGATATCCACATGTGCTGCTAATAATTCTCTCTCGCTCTCTGTATATGGATTTTATGGCCTGCATAATCCGCGAATATTGTTTCCCCCTATCCACATGGAATGTTCCATAAGGCCCTTTCTCCTCCCTTCAATTAACACGATATCAAACGGGTTAACTTCTCTCTTTTTTTCCTATCTAAAAAGTTTTGAACCGCGGAGTTTTTAATTGATTCCGACGCTTACACACACCGTTCACTTCGGGATGAAACCCTGGCACCTGCTCGGTTTGGAATTATTACATCCCAGTAGGGGTTTCATTACCGCGCTCGTTCGTGTTATGTTATGCAAACACGACCAAGCCCAAATGAATTTGACCTCCGTTGCGATAAATTGGCAGCCGCTTAGAGGCTGGAAAAGGATCGATATTCTAAACAAGGTGATTGGGAATCCGTCCGGATATAATCGGAAACATTCTAATCCGAAAAGGCAATCGCCATCTCCCCTAATCGATGATGATCTACCCGGTTGCCAATTTCAACTAGTGACAAACCGATTTGGGACCAAATGATGCTGAACACAAGACTTTAAAATCAAACGAATTGGGCTAGTGAATTTACAAGCACTGCTTATTAATAAAAATTGAAGCATTTTTCGCAAAAAAAAAACAACATAACTTATGCCAATAAAATTGAACTTTCCAGGAGACACAAACTACTAGTCAAAATATATTTTTCACAGATAATAAAAATAGTGTGTTATGGACACATTGATGTGACATATGACATGAAGGGAGCAGTAATTCTGGAAAAAGGCTACAACTTTTTAAATAAATGATCAATTAATTTTTCTGGGTGTTCTATCCCAAATATTCTTATGCTCTGTGCAAAAGCTGTGTGAATGTGCCTTTTGCAACAGTCTATCCAAATATTACGATTTCAGTTCTATAAATCAAACATGTGCATAATAAAACCATTGACCCGGTAGGGGGGGGGGAGGTGAACTCGGAAAGAGTTTACCCGATCTCATTAGAGTGGATATGGCAGTGTACTACATGGCTTTATCGGGAAATAAACTTGGCTCAAACTAGATCCGCCAGCGAAGCAGCCAAGCAAACTGGAAATTGGGATGCAGAAGTGATGTTGCGATGTAAAGTCCGTTCATCCAAGGCACGTACCCTTTTGCAGAAGTGGGAATAGATGGTGTGTGTGTGTATATATAATTTTTTTTGGAGGCTCCAAAATTGGGCAGAGGGTTGGGCCTAAGCTTCCTAATCCTAACTCAACTCACCCATGCATTCCATACATCATATGTTGCGCCTGTGCCAGTAAGCAAAATCGATCCATTGAAACTGTGGCCGCTGCGTGTTAAAATTGCTTCCCTGGCAGAGTTTACGCCCCTTCAAACCGACCACCAAAAAACTGCTGTACCGGAAACAAAAAGCAGAATCTTTTTTTGTCACCCCCTCTCATCCATTATGTCCTGGACAAAAAAGTGCTTATTTTTTTAAAAAAACCTGAAAAACACTGTGGGTGATTAGCGATATGTGTGTTTATTCCACGGTTTTACAAATGCGGATGTCATTTGTTAGGATCTGAATGGCGATTACTTATTCAGTGCTCAGAATGGCCACTTCGGAAGAGGGGGGGAGGGGGTGTAGGATTCGGACTGAAATTGCGACAAAACGTGAATCATGTCCCATGCGGACGTTTTGATAAATTGCGACACGGGGGGGAAAAAAGTAGGGGGAAAAGCGAGGACGTGGTGGAATAACTTACATACAAGAGAGCTTACAAGGCGCAATCATTTTTCACGGGCTAAACCCTGGGTGGCTTAAGCCAACCGGAAAGAAAGTGAAAAAAAAAGTTAATGCATAACTCCATGGAGGTAGTGCATCTGCTGGTCAGACTAGCAGAAAAATTGCGACAGCTCAGACGTGGCTATTAAAGAGAATGTTAGCTCACGCACTCGAGTTTGAACTCAGAGAAAGAAAAAAAAATTCAGTGCTACACTTGGAAAGAAAAGTCCGGTGCATCGAGCAGGTATGATGAAAAAAAAAATACATTAAGCTAGATTTAAATTTCGTTACATGTAACGAGACGAACTGCTGGATATAAACCACGCATTACAGCTCAGGCTTGCGGTATTTAAATATTTTCTAGAATCGTCAAAAATTTTACCAACCCTTTATTTCAACTTCAGCTTGAAGGGAGCAAAATTAAATATGTCCAGGGAACGTGCTTCAACCCCCTCCCCCCCCATTTGAAAAGTCCGGTTTGTACAAATTATTTCCCTATGTCCATCCTACCGCAAGTGAGACTGAAAAAAATAGAGCAAGCAGTATACATATCCAAAAAATTCGCTCATAAAACTCAGGTAACCTACAGTAACTGACAGAACGCTCTGCTGCACTGCATCAAAGCCTCACTTCTCTCAGCGCCTCTCTCTCTCTCTCTCTCTCTTGCTCTTCATCGATTCCAGACCTACCATCATACCCCACCCAACCTTTAGGAGAGAGAGAGAGAGAGAAAAAAAAAGAGCTGGAATCGACAACTAAAACTCCGCCAGACATATTGATCTGCAAAAAATATATAAACCCCCATGGGATCAAGCAAGAATCCCAGAGGTGCATGATAAACATGTTTTGCAGCATCCAGTTTTTTTTTTTTTTTTGAAGCGTGTGTTGTGTGCATGAAGTTTTTCTTTTCGACAATAGCTGTAATCACATGGTATGTTGGGTGTAAATGTAGGGTGTTTGCTATATATAAAAAAAGACAAACTTTTTGCCGCCAGACTCTCCTGACAGCTGTTGAACGGCCGCTGTCATGTTCTCCCAATTCGGGATGGAGCTCCACCCAGAATTTATCTGGGAGACGTATCCCCGAACTCATAATTTGGTCCGACAGGTGGATCAGTAGCTTGGCAAAGTTGGGGCGACAAAAAGCGACAAACTCTGCCTGGGGATAGTAGTGTGGTGGAAAAAAAAATCGCTTTAGATTTGTCACTGCTACTCAAAAATTCACGGTCACTGATAAAATGCTAATTTCAACAACAGTAGCCGAAAATAGCATTCACCGCTACTAATAAACACTATCTAACAGCAGTAGCAGTGGTGACGGTGAGCCTAAAATTACATTCACTGCTACCTGTAAATGGTGTTTTAAATAGCAATATACGTAATGACGAGGAGCCGAAAATATCACTCACTGCTACTAATACAGGGTGGACCAACTTCAAGTGTCGTTTTATAACGGCTCTTAATAGAAGCGCTTTACGATTGACGTAGCAGCGACGTGTGAAATGGCCCACTTCGGCGCCATCGAAAATATTAGCTGCCAATTGGCTGCGCAATTGGCAGCTAATATTTTCGATGGCGGCGAAGTGGGACATTTTACACGTCTCTGCTACGTCATCGCAAAATCACTGATATTAATCGCCGTTATAAAACGACACTTGAAGTTGGTCCACCCTGTATATGATATTTTGAATATCAGTAGCAGTAAAAACGGTTGGCTGAAAATACCATTCACCGTTAAGTATAAGCGCTATTTTGAATATCAGTACCAGCAGAGTAGCAGAGGTTATTGTGCGCCGAAAAATATGATTCACTGCTACCAATATACGCTATTTTGAGTAGCAATATCAGTATTAACGAGGCGAAAATGGGCAAATGGCACTCTCTGCTACTGATAAACGCTGTCTAATTAGCAGTAGCAGTGGCGCAGGTGAGCCAAACATAGCATTCAATGCTACCTATAAATTCTGTTTTGGTTAACAATAGAAGTAATAACGAAGAGCCGAAAATAGCACTCACTGCTACTGATATATGATATTTTGAATATCAGTAGCAGTGAAAACGGTTGGATGAGAATAGCATTCACCGTTACGTATAAGCACTATTTTATACAGGGTAGACCAACTTCAAGTGTTGTTTTATAACGGCGATTAATAGCAGTGATTTTGCCATGACGTAGCAGCGACGAGTAAAATGTCCCACTTCGGCTAAGCTTCGGCGCCATCGAAGTGGGCCATTTTACAAGTCGCGGCTACGTCAATCTAAAGCGCTTCTATTAATAGCCGTTATAAAGCGACACTTGAAGTTGGTCCAACCAGCATATATGAAGCAGTGGTGACTGTTAGCCGAAAAGAGCCTTCACTGCTATACCTTTGAACGCTTTTTGAGTAGCAGTATCCGTATTAACGAGTCGAAAATAGCACTCACTGCAACTGATAAGCGCTATTTTTGAATAGCAGTAGCAGTGATAACTGTGAGCCTCTCTCTTCCTGTTTTTTTCCACCAAATTTTTTTTCTTGCTTTCTCGTGAAAAAAATTTCCTCTTGGACTGACTCCAACATCGGGTCCGTTTTGATGTATGACGTCACTCAGTTCCACTCTTTGCACACCGGGTTTAATGTCCGTCAAGTGTCACAGGTCGTCACACCTAAGACTCGTTCCTCATTCCTCTTGTTCCTGTCCAATGTTTCCACGCCTGGTAATTACAGGACCGGTGTCCTGACACGGTTTCTGGCAATTATCCCAGTGCAGGAAATAAATCCACCCCCCCCCCTCTCCCACCCACCTACAGCTACCCCCCTCTCCCAACTCGTAAATGCCAGCCGGAAAATGAGCTAGCCGCCTAATCCCTATTTAGATTCGGTTTCACATTCCATAAAACCCATACATTCGTGCTGCAAATAAACTCTTGGAGCCCATAAGTTGTTACTCCTGGGGACATGCGACGGTCCGACGAGGTAGTGAAAGTGATTTATTATAATTTTAGATGTCATGCTATACTGCATGTAACTTAAGTCGGGCTTAACCCTTAAGGCGGGGTTATATATGGAAGCGGTTTCTTCGCAACTCCTGAGGGTGGACAGTTTCTGGCTCGAAATTATATGTCGCCGATGAAAAATACAATTTCCTCGGACACGGTTGCAAGTCTCCATTCTCGCATTGATAAGGCTGCATGTAAGCCGGCCACGATCCGGAGCCCCAATTACGGAGGCCCTCCGGAAAAGCAAAAGCCTGTCTGCTAATGAAGTAATTCCCGCGCACCGAGTCCGCAGCCTTTTCTTGCCCGCCAACGCAATGAATCCGTGCAGAAAACGGGAAGGGGGGCGTGGGTGGGGGAGGAAAAGGCAAAGTCTGAAAACACGTCCAGTCCTGCTCCGGAATTATCCTCACATCCAAGCAATAATCCGGGGGAAAACCATTCACCCGGAAAAGACGTGCCATCTAGGGTCCTCAGTTCTTTTTTTTTGGGAGGGTGAAGCGGCGGACCAATTGTCGCCAATCACGCTATTTTGTTGCTGATTAACTACTTTTCATCCGGGCAGCGGCGGAGTAAATCCCGGATAATTTGTCCTCTAAGGTTATAAGTGCATTAAGACGGGACCCAAGTGACCGCCGACCTCCGGAGGATCACCGGAATTTCAATGCAGAAAGATGGATCGATCGGGATTTTTTTTTGAGGTGGAAGGAAATTACGTTTTTTTTTCCCCTCGATAAAAAAAATAAGATTAGACGAACTAACCTGTGGGCATGTAAATTCCGTAGTCGGTGTTGATGTACTGGGACGTGACCCCGGTGGTGCACAGGAGGAGCGAAAGGCACTGACCCAATAGCACGGCTTTCCATGTTGACCTGAAAAGATAAAGAGAGGTCAATCAGCATTAGTTAATTTTTTGGGGTATCGAAAAGGCATCCTGGCAACACAGCTAATATAAATATGTACACAATGTTTTATGGTCAATATGAAGGGTAAATCGAGCATTTTTTGGGGGGTCGGCCATGGAATGCCCCAAAACGGCAATTAAAATGCTCCGAGGGAGTAAATATTTGCTGCGTATTTTCCATAGTATGCGTAAATAAAACAAGAGGCTTGATAACGATTTGCAAAGCATTGGACAGGGTTAATGACTCATTTATGAATGATGCTGTACTCAAGATAAGACATGTAGTCAACAATTTGGTCAATCCATACTATTTAGAACAATAAACAAACTTCTCGTTATGAATTTGATAAATTATTGTTGACAAATCCCTTTTTGTAAGAAGGAAACTGACCATTTGTCACTGGAGGTGTTTCCAGTAAGCGAATCCGTCGAGTAAGCCTCCGTCATCTGGATGCTTTCACCTTCCATCATGAACACTAGTCTGCATCCACGTAACTGAAGACTTTATCGAACAGCTGGTGGACATTACCCTCATCCAACAAATGTCATTATCAGGATGATAAATTCCGTAGACGTCGCCCTTGACTCAGCATCATCTGTTCTCATGACCTCGCACACATATCTTGTGTGTTGTGAGTCCGATAATGCTAAGAGGGCCTTCGCCTCTTCAGACTTCGACCAACCAAAGAGTGTTTGGTCCTCTTTCAAAAAACGCCACCGACCCTGTTTTTATACCAGAGTGGTCCAAATGGCACTGGAGGGTTCTGCAAACAACACACTTTTTTTTGTCTTCCTTCCAATATCTTTTTACAAGTCAAATACTGGTGCTTCACTATACGATATAACAGAAGATATTAGTGTCGGATAATACAGTTTTGTAGACAATGTACAGTCAACATGCCCAACACACAAAGAGAGCTGGGATATTAGCCCGGCGACTGTTTATTACAAACCCGTTTCTGTAGCAGAATCATACAGCTGCGACACTTCAGGCTCCCAGCTTTTACTGTGAAATAACAACCATTTGGAGGTCCCCCGCATTTTGCCGCCTGTGCAGGTTACGTCTCCCGCAGAATAAACCGCAACCCTCCCTCATAAAAACCGACCGTAAAGCATAGGTGCAGCCTATCACCTGCTCCGATCAACCGAACATTTTATACCAGGTCAATTACTCCCCGAGTGCTGTAATGTGCGGCTAAACAGGTCGTCACCAGGCTGTAAATCTGACACCAATGTTAAGCTAACCTCTCTCTCTCTCTCTCGTCTCTTTCTCTTTTGGCAACCAGGGTTTTGCCTCCCAATAATCGCGACAAAAATAAGCCTGCGAAACTGAGCGACGTGCTTAACAAGTTTGAAGCTCTTGTTGTAATGGCCGCTTGCAAAAGCCGGTCCCCGGGTGAGCGTATAATACGTAGTTTTCCTTTTACTAAAAAGAGGGGGTAGGGTACCTCAATTGCACAAAGTTGGAGGGGAGGCTTTTCCATCGGAATGCTTGTGGCCGAATTTTGCCTCAGCCCCAGCAGCAGCCCCTCTAGTACTAACTCTGTTGGAGATAAAAGGACGGCCCTCTCTCTCTCTCTCTCTGAGCGTGTTCTAAGCATGGCATGATCAAGAGGAGATTCGCAGAACCCGCAGGTCAAGCTGCAAACAAAAATGTGAGCAACAGGTGCGATCAAAAGGACCAAACAACTGTCAAATTTATTCCAGCGTATTTAGCAAACAAGAAGCATCAGGAGAAAACGACTTAGGACTTATCAATATCTGGCACGTAGTAGTTTCCAGATCCTATAAAATCCTCACCCAATCCCCTTCCAAAATCTCTGCGGAATCTCTCAGTTCTCAAAACTTCTATAGAAAGGAACCTTTAACCCGGTCCAATTTTCGGAAGCATTATATTCATCCCTCCCATCTGGTTCAATTTCCTGTCATAATTGAATACTCCAGCAATATTTGCCAAAATCTCCCGAGTTTCAATCAATTTTCGTGTACTCAAGCCTGCTTTTCCTTATCATTTCCCATGCATATTACAGAGATGCAGTTATAATTGAACAGAGAAGATTGACTTCTGAATTAATAGTAACGAGGTTTTTATTTGTCTCCGCCTGAAATAAATATGACAACGGCAGGAGATGAACCGTCCATGCTTATACAAGCAGTATTTAATTATTCAAAGCCAACTTGCTTCAGAAACAGCGCAGAAATATTTTCTCATATATATTTTACATGTTGCAATTATTTCTGTAAGTTCAAGTACATCAGAAACTGCAAAAAGCCCTTCGGAACTTCCCCATTTGTGTGGTTCGCGGTGCGCGAAACCTCCGGACACATGTGTGACCAAAATCCTTACTTTGCTTTTAATTGACCGTTCCTTATTTGAGCAGATGGAAAAGAGCCCACACAGCGTTCAGCTAAAAAGCAAGGAAGCTTTATAAGCCTCTCTCTCTCCAACCATTCAATCCGCGAGCCCAGAGACATGGGGGCTCCAAGAGAAGGGATTTTGCGAGTGAGAGAGGGAGAGAGGGAGAGTTTTTGCCCCCCAAAAAAGCAGGGTGAACACCAACCTCTGTACTCAGAGCACTTTGACAGGCTTTTTGGTCTCTCTCTCGCTCTCTCTCGACTCCCAGGACTTTTACATGAATGCTGAAAAGTGTTGGGTCTGGGCTGGCAAGGAATTAGCCACACTCGGCAAGCCTCAAACAAACGGCAAAGTCTGCAGCCTAGGATGATGAATAACCAAGACCTTTCGCGCCCCCTCCCTTTTCCTTCCTTGCCAAAAGCTCCGGCTCCACACTCTCAGCAAGCACTGTGGCACACCCCAGAGTATGCAACATGAAACCACGGATTCAAATTATTTTCGCAAACTAGTCATAAAGGCCCATTACAACTATATTTTGTGCAAAAAAATGCGCATGCTGCTTCATTGTGAAAGGTACACCTCCGCTTAAAGACTTGGAAGCCAAATTTTCGGATCGGTCGTCTACATGCTAATGGATGATTCTCACTTTCCATACCTTTGGCATGTAATAAACATTTTGAGCCTCCCCGAACAAAATATTCAGAGGGACGTTTGAATACCTCTAACCACGGACATTGGATCGGCCCCAAAATTTCAATAAAACGGCATTGCCTAAAACCCAAATTTTATCGCCGGAGCTGATAGCTTTAGGTGATATAGTCGTTTTTATGTGACTGAATTCCAATGTGATTATTTTTTTCCCCCCTCGGAGCGTAGGGAGTAAACAGACGGGACTATGCAGGATATGTGGTTGAGAGAGGAGGGTGGGGGGGAGGGGGGAAAAGCTCGAAGCTTTCAAATTGACGATGCTGCAGGCATTCGAGGAATTTATTGCAGTAGTTAGCTGGGCTCAGTGCTGCTGGAAACGTGCCGAAGCCAAAGTCCTCCAAAACGCAGCCAGTTCCCCCCCCCCCCCTGAACACTGTACTTGTCCAAACCGCACTCTGTCCCCTATTTTCAGTTCCAAAAAATATAGTCAAGCCCATATGCTAGAAAATTGAGGTAAAAATTCAGTCTCTCAGACAAACCAAATGGGAGTGAAATCAAGTAGGTTTTTTTTGGGAGGTGTCTGTTGCGAGGAGGACAACAACAAGAAAACAGGGTAGTCAAACATTCCAAGAGGGTGTGTCTCTACCAGGTCTTCAGGGTCCCAGCATTAAGGAAGAAAAGCAGACCTAATTACAGCACACTCAAAAGAAAACCGTCGAGCAGGAAAATGAAAGGGAGAAATTTCTCCCCCCTACCTCCTTCCATGTCTTCAAGCATGGCCATTACCATGCAAATTGCAGATTATAAGTACAGCGGATGAGAATCACACCGTGGAGTGTGCAGCAAGAGGATTTCGCTATACTACATGGAAGAGGAGAAGTTGGAGAAAAAAAGAAGAAAGTACAGGGTGGTACAATCGCCAAGTTCAAATATGGTATATTCTAACAACCAGACAATTTTTTTGTGTGAATTTTCTGCCTACAATAAACAATACATAACTTTTTCACCTACCGCTCTTGAACAGTGGACTAGCGCTCTGTTTGCAATTTTTTTTTTTGCCAGTTTGCGAGTGCTTGTCATAGTGATGCGGCGGCATTTTCCGCAGTCCGACAGCACTGATGTGTAATCGAACGTGAGATTGGCTGCACAGGTGCAGGCAGACGTGGCAGAAACCTCCCTAAAGAGATGACTAATTGTGCACGGATTGATCCAAAATCCACGCTCTGCAAATTTCATCGCCTAATCCTTTATTCTCCGCTTTCGCACATGGGACATGGCAGTGTGTAAACAACACATTCCACTCTCCGATTTTTTTTTTTCACATGCGGATTCTATACACCTGGGAAGTTTAACAAAAGCGCATTTTTTATATCACCAAAAGCATAGTCCAGCCTTCCAACATAACAATGACATGGAAGTAATTAAATTTTCTTTGGGCCACCTAATCCTCATGGGAAATCAGAGTAACATGGATGGCTCATGATCTCACACCCTAGAGCCCATTGATCACTGCATTGTCCTCGATTCCCTCCAGAGTTTTCTTAGGGAAACGGAATTAAAGGAACAATACATCAACACGTGCCTCGTGTGGAGCGGATGTGTATGCCATCAATTGCCATCGAAATTGCTGGAGAAATCCTTTAATCCAGACAGCAGGGCCATCTATACGAGGCGTCCCCGCAATACAACCAGTCCGAGTAAAAAAAAAATTTTTAGAAGCACTTTTTCCCATCCTACAGTACTGATAAAAAGGGGGTGAGATATTTCACATATTTTATGCATGCAGATCGCATTCCTATAGCGAGGTTAGGCAGGCCTGTCGGCTATTTGAAGGATTTTTCTTCTCTAGAACCGTGGGTGGGTAGGAAAATTCTTGGCTCGAGTTTTTTTTCCGCCATGAAAAAAAAGGGCTGGGCTCGTAACCACCAAAAATTGGGAAGTTTTGCATTAGGTCGCCCCGGGGATAGTACTCGTTTTATTATTATATTTTTTTTACCCTATTCCACCCCCTTTTTGCCTCCCTCAGGATGTGATTTGGGATGATTCATAGCAGCCAACCTACAGGTTCAAATTGGGTGCGGTGCCTTCAAAAAAAAGGCGCCTGTGAATGGCATCGGGCCAATGAATGGAAGTAACACTGGACTAATGGATTACAGGGGGAAAAAAGGACATTCCTGACTCGCCATGCACCCCTGGAAAAAAAAGCAGGCGTAAATGGAAAGGTCGTCAATGACACTTTGATCACCGGTACATTTTGTTTCATCCCACGATTATGGCATCACTTGGCTGGAACTGGTACTCTCCAATTGGAATTCGCCCAAAGCCCAAAGCCATTATAGGTAGAAATTGTATACACTAGGAGGACAAATCACGTCTAGTGTAAAATAATGAAATGCTCAGCACTAATGTGGANAAGTTATTGTCGCCTCATTGCATTCGCCTTGTTATTTTCGCTGTACTCAATTTGCCATTGAAGCCAAGGAAAAGGTATCACTGTCGAAAGTCTATATTGCAGGCCCACAATCAAGGCTCACTTTTCTAGAAGCGATTCGCCTTTTGAAGAAACTCTGGTCGTCAAAAGAGCCTTTTCTTCCCTCCAGACCTTTGAGACACCGTCCCCTTCCTCCAAAAAATTATAGCCCTTCGCTGCTTGATCATGCTTCAAGACCTTGTACACGCTTCGTCTTCAAGAAAATCCGGCTTCACACTACTTTGCAAAACTTGGTGCAAATTTTTCTCTCCCAGCAGACCAGGTTTTTTGTTGTGTCTAGGGACCGTGCAAAATTAACAGCTAAAATCCAGAAAGTTGGGCTCTTCCCTTCCGACCACTCGTCTCCCTTCCGTTGTCATTAATTAATTAATTAGCATATATATTCACACTGCACAGGCTACAACAGGTAGAGGAGTCGCTCGTGCAAAACTTAGCGTTTGTGTATGGAGAAACGTGCAGTGAATCTGCCACTATAAACTAGACCTTCACATGACAACTTGACGCAAGCAGCCACAGTAAAGCAGGTTTTTCTGACAAACACTGTAATTACACAGGTTTTTGCTGCGAAAGCAAATAAAATGCTGTTCCGCAAACAAAACGTCTTTCATCTGGCTTTTGTTTTATCTCTTGAAGCCCGGAGCATCCTTCAGCAGCAAAATCCTGACATTTCTCGCCAAAACTGGATGTATCTTGCACCGTATGTCCATCAAGTCGTAATCGGACTTCTTTACCAGACAGGATATCATATTTTTTCACTGCTTGAAGCCCTCTCTCACTCAACATGTCACAAAAAGGCTTCCCCATTAATCCAATATAAACCTGTACATGGTGTGTGTACATGGTGTCTCAGTAATGATCCAGCAAAACGTCTCTGAGCCTTTTGTCGCATGATGTTGGCTGCCCAAAGAAAGAGCTTTTAATCCATGTGACTGGCCCAAGCTCTGCGGAGCAATAATTCGCACCCAACAGATTTAGCATCATCCGGTTGTTTACATCTCCTGGTACAAAATCCAACACGTCAGCTTGGGGGTGGTTGGGGGGGACAGTAAGTGCAATTTATTTGCAGGTCGTAAAATCTGCTTACAACAAGACGTGTGTGTGCTTTTCCCTCATCCGTAAGCCGCTTGTTTCTCTTTTTGGACCAGACCAGTCCCTCAGATTAAAACAATCACCAAGTTAGTTGAGTGCTCAGCTTTTCCCTTTACTTGCCCCCACGGATTATTCCAGCTGAATGTGCTCTGAAAGGAAACTGCGAGAGATTGTCTGACATCCCGAATTTACTGGAGCACACAATTATGGCATTCACTAGAAAAAAAAAATCATCTACCGGGTGTGGAGAAAGAATTGAAAAAAAAAGTAGTGTATCAATTTTTTTTTTTTTGGCAATGAATCGACTCTTCCAACACTCAGAGTACAATCTGGATGACCCTACCCCTGAGGTGAGTGTGCTTTGTAACTGTCCAGACCACAAAAGGGATGATTGATTACCACCCTATTTTTTTTTCGTTAGTAGGTTTTGTACCACCATCAACGGGGGCCACTCTATTGTTGGCCAGAAAACAACACCATCGCTCCTGTACGAAAACCTGTACTTCGATCCAGTCCGGAGCTAACTAACGTTCCGGTCCAATAAACATAACAGTAGGTAGGAGGATCCCATCCACCCAACCACCCACCCCCAATATTTGCTCAACGCTTCATTACTGCAGGCTTCCCATAGCTTCATTGACGGACGACTGGAATTTATTACTTGTCATACAAATTCATTCTGGAACCGCACAACGTAACGCCAGCCCCCGAGATCGTTTGTCATAGTTTTTTTTCAAATCCGATCAAATTTTTTTTGTGTAGAGTGGAGACATACCAGAGAGGACTTTTGATTATGCCTGATGAGTCTCGTTGGAGGGGGAAAAATTGAGCTGGTACAGGGTGGCATATTGCCAAATTTTTGCCATATTTTCCACAGTCTATGAAACTCGAGAATAGTGCAACCACCCTGTGTAAACACAACCAAGCGAGAAAAAAAAATTTGCCATCGTTTTCATCAGATCGACAGTCAGTTTTTTGGGGTTTTGAAAGAGGAGAGTATAGCCAGAGGCCTGGGTATAACAAAAGCTTCATCAAGGGCTCCTGATATGACGTCAACTTGATTCCGAGTTTATTGTCTCCATGGCAGGGACATGAGTGCGGGTGCCATTGGCTCCCGAAACGACATGCTTAATGTAGAGCACTGCTAGCATGTGGGTTGTAAATTTTGGTCGGCTTACATCGCAGATAATATTGTATAGCTGGTTCATTCCGGCACTGACTTTATATACAAGGTGAGGGGAGGGCAGGGTGATATTGACATTTGGTTTGAGCACATGCAACTAAGGCAAGTAAGCATCTGGACATATATTATTGCAGACAAATATAGTGGCCATCCTCATGATGTTACAGCTTACAATGGTGACATCGTTTTCGAAACTTTAAAAGAATTGAAAGGTGTATAGACCTGCAGCTTTCCGATTAATGAACACTGTCCGGTCAAAGGGCTATGCAGGCTTTGACGCACATGGTAATTACGCAGTTCTTTAATCACACAAAGCTTCAAGGATAGTACCTTGCGGCATTGTTACTAATATATTTTTTTTGTGTGCACCCGAAATGAAACAGACATGCGGAATGACTGTCGTGCACGGAAATATGCAGCCTGGAAATTCCACTCTCTCTCTCTCTACTTGTTTTCCGGATATACCCCTCTCAGTGCGAGTTTTACATTCTAAAACCCCCTACATTCTCTCACTGAGGAAAAAAAAGCTGACTAGGAGAAAAGCAGGCCCAAGTTATATAGGGATCGATTACTGCGGGGAAGAAGGGGAACTTTAGATTAGAACAAGAAGCAAGGTGGGTAGTCTAAAAATGACTGCCTTTGTATTCAGGCGACACCAAAAGTATGTCCAGGATATATATTCTGGACTGCGATAACGAAAAAGGCGTGCGATATCATTTTTAGTCCAAGAGAGAGCCATATTTCAATTCAAGACTAACCTCCCCATCACAAAATGGCTCCTTTTCGCAGAGCACGTTTTTACTTAATGCGGTTCATAATCTCGAAGGAGAAGTGCTGCGAAAGAGCTGTTTGGGTCCTCTGCAGAAGAGACAATGTTAGAGGAAGGACCCCGCAATCGGAGAAGGAGATAACCCGCTCCAATTTCGAACTTTCTCTGGAGCTTGGGCCGACAAGGCGCCTGCTTCACAATACGCCTCTTTGCATTCCTTTCCTTCCCGAATAAGTGCCCGGAACAAAGGCTGGATTAAGGCCACGTTCCTCTGCCAAACTCGAGCCCAGAAGAGATTGTACCAATCGTGAGAGGCAGCAAAGGTTGTAATCCGACGGATTCTGCTTGCTGGGTTTGGAAGGAGAAAGCCTCTGTCTCTCTCTGTACCTGTGTGAGTGAGAGAGAGAGAGGAGAAAACGCATTTAACGCACGTAGCGACATTAAGGGAAGGATGCGATGATTGTGGAGGCCGGTAGATGGCGTTGAGGATGTGCGCCATCTCTCGGTGGTTATTAGCATCGAGGCGGCACGTTCTAGCATTATTGGCTGGGGGTTGATTGTGGTGTCATTTACCGAACCCGTTCCGGAACCGTCACACTATTTGGTTGCTAAGGACATTATTTTTTTAAAAACAAGATTGGCATGATTCGAGTAGACTTTTTCTCATTGGCAGCGGAAAATGAGACTGACAACTTTGTTGAATACGATATGATTCAAACTAGACAACAATGACATAAAATGTTGTCACTCTCATTTCCTTCATTAATGCAGTGTAGACTTGACCTTGGCAGATAGAGTGAACCCGGAAGACCGAAAGTTAGCCATGAAACATATTTATGGTCAGCTGAATCCGAATCCGAAAACCGTTTGTCGATATCACCTGGGGTTTAGGCCCTGATACTTGTCCACAGACAGACGGACAGAGCCGTTCTGTACGATTTTTTAAAATGAGAAAATGTCTAAAATTAATTGCATTGCTATTTACTGGCCGAATCCGAATCCGAAAACCGTTTGTCGATATCTCCTGCGGTTTAGGCCCTGATACCTGTCCACAGACAGACGGACAGAGCCTTGGACAGAGCCGTTCTGTACGATTTTTTAAAATGAAAAAAAAATGTCTAAAATTAATTGCATTACTATTTACTGGGCCAGCATGAACAATAAGCCTGCCTGATGAGTATATAATCAGTATAGGTCATGCATGAAACAAACATGCGGCTCGTAATTTGTATAATTTGTTGTGTGTAGTTTATTTCAATCCTCATATATTATATAGTGAAAATAACACTTTTTGTTTTGAAAAATGTAGACCCAATTTGCAACCAAAATTAACACGGGCCAGTTCATGCGGTAGGTATCTGATAAACAGACTGGTAAACCACACCTCATTTTGGGAGGGTGGTCTGTGCTAATTATGCCACCAATTATTATAAAATATTTATGACTCGCGATTATTGGAAACGACACGTTTTTCACGCATTTTTTTGGAAGAGCGTAAGTCCAACAATGGACAAGTCCAATGATGGGCATGTTTCAAAGGGATTCAGTTTCAGTATCTGGTTTCCGTTTGTGGGATTGGACCGGAAGTTAAGAAGAAGAGAACGTGCTTGAAGCCGCTTCCAATCTTCTCCTTCAGGGTTGATGGGCACTCTAGGCCCCGTTTAATAGGTCTCTTTGCATCCAGCATTAAATTCTTTCAGCCTTTAAGGTGCTAAAAGGACGCCCACCAAACCTCTCCTCTTGAAAAGGATGTGTGCTGAGAAAACCTATATATACCCTCGTCAGGATGGTGTTAGAGCTTTTGGCACGTAATATTCATATCCGCAGAATTTCATGGGTGGATAAGCAGCACTTAGAACAGTTGCTTAGATTTGCATACATTCGTCTGACGATTCCTGATGATTTAATAGCTCGGTGAATAATGGATCGTTTGAGGGGAAAGTGGGCTTATATTATTCACAAGATTGCGGCTGCTCTGTTAACGCGGTTAATTGCTTCTGGTTGTGCCGAAATAGGACCACTAGAATCTATGATTATGAAAACACCTTTCCGGGCAGTTTGCCGACCTCAGATATACGTTAACAGCATGACCCAAACAATGCGGGCTAATGAAGACGATCAATTTTTCGGAAAAAAAAAACTTCCTTCTTGTTGAGTCCTTTCCAACAACAAGAAAAAAAGACGGCGGCAAACTTTGGGTCGGTCAGACAAGAAATTCCCACAAGTTCTCTCTCGCTTCTTGATGTAGTAGGCGAGAATTCCGAGTGTAAAAAAGGCGAGGCGGAAGGAAAATATATGAAAGCCCATCTCTCCGAAGAAGGTGGTAAATAAGAGAAGAAGTTTCGTTGCGGGGAATTCCCTCGATTGCATTTTTGGGTCGAGTACTGTCAAGTCACCTAGAGTGCGCTTCTCTAGAGAAACAAAATGACACCTATGCACCCCCCCTACGTCTCGTCGATATTGCTCTTCGTGCATTGGAATTTTTCAATTTAATACACAAGGATCCGAGGAAGAACTATATAACCTTACCCTTCCTTCCCCTCAAAAAAATGAATATATATATATATATTTTTATTCTCAAGACGGAAGCAGAAATATTGAAATCTTTTCTTTCTTTTCGGATTGCTTTCATCGCTTTCAAACTTGAACAAGCTCCATTTCTAGGAAGGATACTGGAAGTTTTTTTTTATCTATTCAGTTCTCTCGAGAAAGAAATTCCGGGATCTCTTCATGAGTAATATCACTCCAGAGATTTCCTCCAAGATGTTGCGCTGTAGGAGAGAAACATAAACACGCACGCAATATTCTTTCCTTCTTTCATCTCCGCAGGCAAGTGAAATGCCCATGGTGTTGTTTTGGCAGGTATACTATAAGGGTATAGAGATAGTACTCCATCTACTCCAACCTTTGGAAGATAACACACCGGGGGGTGTAATGGCATTAGGCTCGGGGAATGCAGTTTCGTGTTACGCAATTAATTTCGGGTGCAAAAATGATGCGGGTGAGGCGGATAATCCGATTGGAGTTTACACTTCAACCCTTGCAACTTTGCTAGAGAGAGAGAGCGCACGTAATTTTTGCGTTTGTTTGATTCTGGCTTCGTTTATACGTCGCTTCAATGTAACACAAAATTTTGTAAATTGTCTCGTAAAAATGTCACCAACTGACATTTTTTTAAAATGTGAATATCTGCATTGCTGTCATATTTCCAGACATTTTAGGCTGCATGGATGGGATAACAATTTGGCAAGAAAAGCCACTGGCTCGACCAAAAATGTCTGCCGCTTTTAAACCGGATTCTGCGGGGGGGGAATGGAGAAAACGGCGGCAAAAGGCAAACATTTCCCGAGGCGACATCGCCATCTTGATCTCAGGGTCTCCATCAAGGGCCGCTCTCTAAAAGCTCTGATTAAATTTTCATGGAGAAGCGGTGGTGCCTCATGCTAATACACCTTCGACCCCGTGACATAGTACTTAAACCTAAAAGATTTATTAACAGCAAAGGGAATTTTGAATGCGAGCTATGGTGCTTGTGGGGGGGAGGGATGGGGAGAGAAAGTGGGTGGGGGGGTAGGTTGGTAGAGACCAAGCCCCAGAAGCAGCATTGTTTTATTAACGAGCCCGTGATGAGGATATCAAGCTCTTTCCCGCCGTCACTTATTAACAGTTTGCCTCCCTGCCACTCGCACTAATCGCGCCCCGTTACAATCCCAACAATAACTTTAATGAACGCCCTTTCCAGCAAAGGTCATCCGCCATCTTGTTTCCGTCTGAATTGTGTCGTTAAGCTGAAGATGAGCCGAAGATTATTTCATTTATTTAGTAAACGTGAATGAAACCGTTGCCAAAATTGGCAACACTGCCCAGGCCACCAGGGGGCGCACAGGCTGCACACTACTGCCCTCTCTCAGGGAGAAAGTGCAGTAGTAGATGCACGTTGGTGATGAGTCACCGTGGACATAGTCTCGCCTAGTAAATTCTATATATATTACATTTTATTTCGGGTTCGATCACGTCATACAACCCGACACGTACGAACCTGGCATCGGATTACTATAAATTCCCTTGAAATTACCTACTTTATCAGTCCCCCCCCCCCCTGCCATTTTTTTTGTAAACAGTCTATGGCTTCACCATATGGGCCAGTGCCAGCATGTCTGGTGCCGGTGGCGTGGAAGGAACCAGATTGGTGCTGACTAGGGAGCCAACAATGCGTGGCGACGATGCCGGTTTATTATTTCCCCAATAAATCCGAGGAGATCACATTACAGGGCAATACACAAATCCGGACCATGGCTGCATAGGAAAATATGCGAAATCTGATTACCAAAAATGGCTATAGGTGAATCAAGAAACTATTTTAGAAGCAGCTGCAGCGAAGGGGGAAAAAAAGGATGGAAAAGAGAAAGTGGAAAATTGGAAGAATAAGGATATGGCCGCAGGTGTGTTTCTGAACAGGAAATAATAAAAAAAAGTGAACGTAGGAAACGTCCGAGAAGAATTTGCAGCCGTCACCTGAATGATGACCTTTCCCTTCTGTTTCCTATTCCTTCCGGATGCTGCTCCTTCGAGCATCCAGATGCACAACTCACCAGATAAAAGTAGACACACAGAAATCTAATAAAAGCAAACCAATCGAAATAGCATGGTTCCAATATGATAAAATAATATTAAAAATGATTTGCAAACGGTGTGATTTACAATTTAGTATGCTGATATTATGCGTATATGTTGCACTATACTGTTGCTATCATTGTCCGTCTCAAGCTCCAACCCTTGCATAATTGCATCCGATCTCGAATCCTCTCCGCATAATAAGTGTCCCCCTCCACAACTGCCCCTGTCCTTTAAACTGACCCCGCACGCCCCGTCTCCTAATTAGCTGGCCGCATTTCCCTAATCACAAAGTTGCCTCTCGCTTGTCTCACTCACCTATGCTTTGCTCTCTCAAGCTACAAGCAAACCAAAATCCCCAAAGGCATTTCTCCTATTGTTTTCCTCCCAAATTTACCTTACGCATTCCTTTGGGCAGGTGCGCCAATTAAACTAAAGTTCGTATCCAATTAATTACCTATCGGAATTGGTGGGAGGGGCTTTGCTTCTTCTTCTAACCTTAAAAAAAGTTTTGGGATTCAGCCCTTATTGCTCTGAAATTCCNGATGTAAGACTCGCCCATGAAGAGGTGGGCCAATATTTACCCGAGCGTTTGCAACCGGTTGGGCCCCATATTACATTCGGCAGAAGCCTCCTCTTCCTTGGGCTTGATTTATGGTTAGGTAAACTTGTAGCTGCAGTTTCCAATCTCGTGGCGGGGATTTTGTGGGGCCTAAACCAACTCGGGGCCCTGTTTCTCATAGAAATGTAGAGTACGGAAACATCCCACCCTCACCTCACGTACCTTCAGAAAGTAGGAGGAAAAAAAATATTATTGGCGGAAAGTTAGTATACTATATACACGAGAAGTTTCAGCAGCCATTCGTATATGCTTTAACAAAATATGACCTGGCAGTGTAACAGGTGGTGCAGACTCATAACTGCCGGGGTATCAGTTAGTGTCATATGACCAGCCTTAGCTTCAGTGGTGTTGGACAAAAATCCATTGGTCACTCTGCAACAAAAGGACGTGGATTAATATTTCCCACCAGCGGCTGTCAGGCCAGAAACATTTGGGCTTCAATTGGAGTTCATTTGGCCAACATCCAGCTCTAGAGAGAGACAAAAATTCTGGACAGGTACAAGTGGCCTGCAAATTGTCACCAGCCCCCTCGGATTTTAATTACTACAAATTTGGGGAGGGTGGCCTACAAGCCCACCCCTACAAAACCCATGGGGAGTTTTGGTTTTAATTATAAGCAACAAATGCGTGTGATGAATATGTAGGCAGCGGTTTTGGAGGGTTGTGGCCTCCATGATTGATCCGGCGGTCAGAGCCAGGTGATGATTACACTGCCCAAGGTCCAGGAATTGTTTACTTCACCAACCCGGGATTAAAGAGAAGCAAACACCATAAGCAATGAAACGTAATTTTATTGCTGGAAGATTGAAGCTGGGGGATTCCAGACCGGATCTAATTTCGGCTGTCACAAACAGGAAGATGAGAGGTTTTGCTTTCCTGTGTAAGAAAACCCGGGGCGTTGTTTCAAATTACCTGGTTATTATTCTAGAATATTCGGCGACCCCGCTTCAACTAACATTGGAGGTAAGAATTTTTTTTGGTAAACCCTGCCAAGACATTGCCGCTAGCTTCAGAAAAAAGAGACAATTTTTTGTGACTAAAGTAATCAAAGAATAATAATTTTAGGCGTCGAGTAATTCCGCTCTAATTACGGTTGTTGATAATAATATTGGTAGATGTATCTTCAATTCCGACAATGTCAAATATCATAATACGGTTTCATAGTTTTCATTGACGTATTCACCATTAATTTTGACTGATCAAAGGGAGTCAATGAGCACAAATGTCTGTTTACAAGAGGCGAACGTATGAGTACATATTTCATGTCAGCTTCAAGAAATATGAAAATTAGTCATATATATGTGTCGGTTATACTGGACAGCAATTATTATTTCTGGTTTTGGGTGTAAAAGCTTTTTATATTTTTATCAGTTTATTTCACCACTCTCATAAATAGCATTTTGGAGGAATAAAACCAGCAGAAAATGAATCAATGTATTATAATAATGGTCCATAAATGTATATAAAAATGTTGTGGATGGAAAAATCTTATAATAATTATTATTTACATTTTTGTAAGAAATTCCGGCTTAAAAATTTGCGTTTCTTAATCTGCCATTATTATTCAGCTCGGTTGTACGAACTTAAATTAAGATAAATCCTTCGAATATGTCTGTATATCTGGGAGATATTTTTTTCAATTTGCGTGATCAAATGAACCGCTTTAACTGGCTCATTCACGCTAAGGTGTCACGCCAGTTCACGTGACATGAAACCATTCCTTTTCTCAACGCCTATCATCGCCGCGCCGCCTTCTAAACGATCCGACTCTGGAGAGGCAGAGAATGAGAGTCGAGAAGAGAGAGAGAAAAAAACTCGACACAAATCGACACTTCGAATCAAGAATCCTGGGCGAGACACACACACACACCCCAAAAAATATCTTGACTCTCGAATGAGGGGCTCGAAGAAGAAGAAGAAAAAGTGGCGGGCGGGAAAAAGATATTTCCTAAGGAAATTAAGGATCATGGGCATTACTTTCTGCGAAAATCTCCGAAGAGAGGATTCACGGGGGTAGAAGTTTCCCAGATTTGAACAAATGAGGATCATACAATTTGTCGAGAATTCCTCGGCGCTGTCTCCCGAGGAGATAATCTCCACGCCACCAACCAGAAAATTCTGGGACCGAAAAGGAAGAAGAGCTGAGAGAAGAAGAAGAAGGAGAAGAAGAAGAAGAAGAAGAAGAAGAAGAAGAAGCAGAAGAAGAAGAAGGAGAAGAAGAAGCTTCAGGTCCCTTGATGGCAGAGGAATGTTGGATGATGCAAAGCGAGAAAGAGGAACAGTCTGTATGCAGCAGCAGGGTGAGTCAAAACTAGCCTGTTGCCTGGATAAACAAACAATGTAGATGGATTTATTTATGAACGCAACCGAGTACACAACACAGTTCGCGCAACTTATTTCCAACACTACGATTGAGGAGGTAGCAATATGGCCGACTTTTGCGACGTTGCCAGGATTCTGGAACGAACCTTAGAGGCTAAACCATAGAGTTCTGCTATAATAATAATAATAATAATAATAATAATAATAATAATAATAATAATAATAATAATAATAATAATAATAATAATAATAATAAAGATGAGGAGGAGAGGAGGATGATATAGCAGAACTCTTTGGATGCTACCGGTATGAATTTGGCCTCTGAGGAGGAGTAACTGTGGCAACGTTGTTATCGGAACAATAGACTTGCGCGAATGTGGGTGCGCATTCGGTTGAGTTCATTTAAAAACATCATCTAATAGTCATAAGTTCATTGCCATGTAGGTGGTTACCAGTTCATTTCTCGACAAATTGCACCTCTACATTTTAGACTCATCTTGGCCCGTTCTATATCATCTGGGCAGAAGTTGTGTATGTCCCTGTACATAAGAGGGCGTGGAAGACATGCACTCTTTTTACACCAGATTTTTTTCCCCCCCTCCCAGCCCCTCATCCCGATCTCTGATAAATACCCGGGCGCTGTCAGAGTAAATCTTGAAAAGCAAGCTGCTGGAATAATAACTCGTGACATCCGGAAGCAGGCGAGGGGCCCTGACTGCCTCGACATGGCGCCCATAAATTACTCCGCCCGCAAACAAGACAGCAGGAGAACCCCCCCATTTCCAACCCCTCGGTTCCCAAAACTTTTCGCAAACATATACCCAGGGTGAAGAAAATGGGAGGGAAGGAGAGAGAGAGAGAGAGAGAGAGAGA
>KZ538980.1:0-20426 GCA_000934665.2 Catajapyx aquilonaris
GCTTAATATTCATTTGCATCGAGGATGGAACAAACATACACATATCCATCCATCCGCATAGTCTAGACCTCCATCCCCACGTTCTGTACTTTCAGATCTCCCATTCCATCCTGCCCCAGCAAAAAGCGACCTACAAGGCCTCCAAAAAAACGAATCCCAGTGTGCAGGGAAACTTCTCACTTTGCATAGTGGGAAATGAAAACCAGTCACTACACAAAAGTTGCATTTTGGCGCTTAATTAGAGACGACCAGAAGTCCAGAACACGTTCCTGTTTTACCCCGCTTGATTAGCGTTTCTGATTTTTGAGCTTATCATATACACACATGTGGTCAGTAGCCGTGGCTCCTTCTAGGACGATTCCAATGGCTATGGTGGTTACATGATGATGTGAGTTTTGTATGAAACAAGGTCATGCTGTTGCGCGGCCGTTCGAAAAAATCATGGTTCGAATGAAATCTGAGGTGATTGTTATAATTTTAAAGAGTCTTAAGGCCCATACACACAGGCCGTCGACGGTTTTGGTTTTTGGTCACGTTGACGCCATGGACCAATCATGACTCATGTAAACAAGCGCAACCCATTGTTTACAGCTTGTTTACATGAGTCATGATTGGNCCCCCCAAAAAAAAGTCATGGGCCGATTAAAACGACGCAGCATGGCGTAGGTCAGAAGTTCTCAAACTATGGTACGCGTACCACTGGTGGTACTTCAAGCCATGCCAAGTGGTACTCATGTGGCCTGCGCATATGACTTTGCAGTCGTTTTACCTGTTTATAAGCCTCGCGCTTTTTTAAAACTATTCTTTAACTAGTTTTATATCACTTTAACCTCATAATAATTGAAGGGTTCGGGAATAGAAGGTGATAACCCTCACATGGGTTGGAATTGAGTTATCACCTTCTTCTCCCAAACCCTTCTATTATAGTCATTACAGTGATTATAGTGACATTTTCTTCAAAACAACACGGGTGTAAATTAACTATTCATTGACAGTGGTACTTCAGTTTACTGATCCTCACGGAGTGGTACTTGTTCAAAAAAGTTTGAGAACCACTGGCGTAAGTAACAAATATCCCGCATCGGAAAGTGCTACTATGTATCCCTACCAAAATTGAGGTATTTTCGGGAGCATGGTGCACCGTCGAACGATTTCCTTACACTGACACATGCAGCATGTCAAGGGCTCTTCGTACATACCCATTTCACTCTACCCAGTTCATTGCAACTCTGGGTCAAAACAAGCCGAAAATGTAGGGGGGCAAAATGTCAAGGGACCAACCATTAACAAGGTAGACTACCAGACACATTGTCCTGCCCCTAGGCACATGCTGCAACCCACAATATGCCTCTCTATAGGGAGATCGCCTGGCAGATGGATTTGAGTGCCTAGGGAGCAGGAGATGAGCGGTGATAATCGCTTTTGTGAAAGAGGTACTCTCGCAAAGTCCCAACAGTCATGATTATCACACTCATATCCTGCTTCCTAGGCAACCAAGCTGTAAGGTGCACAAGTCCATCTGCCAGGCGATCTCCCTACCAAGAGGCGTATTGTGTGTTGCCGCATGTGTCTAGGGGCAGGCCAATGTGTCTGGTCATCTACGTCATTAACGGTTGGATCCTCGACATTTCTCTCCCCTACAATTTTGACTTGTTTTGGCCCAAGGAATACGCTGACTGCCATATTAGCAAGGAACACCCTGTATAGTAATTTGGAGTCTGACTGGAGTGGCAGTGCTACCCATCTGTGCACCTGAAGGGAACGAGATATCAACAAATGCACACCCTAAAAAGAAAAAATGAAATTTGCCCACACGGTAGAGAAATTATACCGTATTACCTCTCATAAAGCGGCATGCCAGTGTAGTCGAGGTCGACCAGTTTTTAGAAATCTGGTGGCTATACCGGCATGCCGGTATAAGGCAAGGTGTGCCGGTACAAGGCAAGGTTTTCACATAAGTTATATTATCCTTTCCGAACTTGACATTATTTTGCCTGAAAATCGAAATTCACGTAGGCCTAAAGGCTATCGAAAAGGCACATTTTCCTAATAGGGTACCCGTACCATATATTGTTTTCAATTGCAGTGTCTGGCAATAATCTACATTTAAACAGTATGCTAGAGCAGGGGGTTCCCTTGTCAAAGCAGGCTGACAATGGGATTGGTCACACTCTCTACATTTTAAATATGCACTGTGCAACAGAACTTGCCTGTACATTATTTTAGGACGGTACCAGAAGCATTCCAAAAATTTGGCAAGGATCAAAATTACGGAAATCTACCTTGGTTATTGTGGCATGCCGGCCACCCCCGGGTTATACCGGCATGCTGGGCGACCTCGTTACAGGCATGCCGCTTTATGAGAGCTAATACGGTAAATAGAATGTTGCCCTGGACAAATGTCTGGGTTACTCGGAACTCTTAATTCAACAATGTTGCAATATGTTATTTGCATAATATTTGTAAGATCCTTCCAAGCTTGTGTAAATTATGAAGGCGTCAGTTATAGCATCAATGTAAGTTTTAATATGAGACCTATGTGAAAATGTATGGCATCAGACTAATAAAGGGCATGTGATACAGCCACGGGAGGCCATCAAGGAGGAAAGAGGGAAGGAACTGGTGTCTTGCCTCCTTTACAAGGCATAAGTAGGTCACAGGGAGTTTTTATATGATACATTTCTTGGCAGCAAAGAAATGTATCATATAAAAACTCCCTGTGACCTACTTATGCCTTGTAAAGGAGGCAAGACACCAGTTCCTTCCCTCTGGAACTCCTTCCCTCTGGAAATAGCCTATTTCCAAAACCTCCCAAAGCAATAATCTAGATTTTTCAGGAAGTGAAAAAAACGTCCCAGGTAATTTTCAAGAGATCAGGGGGCCTGAAACCTTCATGATAACATACTCCTTACCTGTAGGAATTAAACTCTTGCGTCAAAAACAGTGGAAAATTTAACCGAGCCCTAAAATCTGCATTCAAAATTTTGATTTGGGAGCTTTTGGAAGGAATGAGCGATTTAGTACTTTTTGGCATAAAATAACAGAACTATTCCGGTCATTTAAAATGATGTAGGAGTATTTTATGCTCTTCTTCCTGATGCCCAAATGCCATAATTATTCTGTCATGCCCACATTATCCTCTCGTAATAATGTGACGGTACTGAAAAGCGTTTTTAATTGAAATTACAACACAAGATTCAGGTCCTGAAGCACTTTATTTCTCATCCTCAATAACAAACGTCACTGCCTCATCATCGTCTACCTCTTGGGTGACCTGAAGGTGTTTCTGGTAGAATGGCATTGTTGCTAATGGCCGACCAATGGACACCAGTAATGCAATAACATCCGCAGCTTTTGCAGCACTGATGTGGCTTTGTGGGGGACGTCGTTCCAGTGACAGCACTAACTTCTTCTCATCAGTATTTAGTTTCAGGAAGTTGTGATAACAAAATACTTGTGCTATATGACGACTTGAACCCAATCTTTTTCCCTGTTCCTGCACAGAGGACCTTTGCCTGAGTGATCTTGAAATCTTTTTTTGCTCTGACACAGTCCTTTGTAAGATTCTGCCTCCACACAGCCTCTATTGCGTCCTATGAAAGGCGACAGCGTTTTGCAAGCCACAGGGAGCCGCCATGATCGCTTTATGTGTGGGAGGGAGGTCAATGGCAGGCCCTGATTGGTCGGTATGATGTGGGAGGTTTTGGAAAAAAATGTACCATGATTTGGCACCTTTTGGAATGGAACGTATATTTCAAGGTTTCATTTAGGCATGATGTGGGACTTTTAGGCACCGAACATTTTTGATACTAAGAGATCTATGAACGACACGGTAGATGGCGCAAAAATCTCAATTTGGTCCAAAATCGATTTGGGAGGTTTTGGAAATAAGCTATTGTCGATGGGCCTGCAAATGTGTATGGTGAGCTACGTCATTGCTGTTTGTCCCCTGGACTGCGACTGGCAGAATTTAATGCATTTTCATCCCTTTCACATCAATAATAATGCAGCAGGTTTTTTTGGTTTTTTTATGCCAACCGCTCCCAAAAGTGTAAAAAGCATTCCTTAAATACTTTTAGAGGCTTAGAACTGTGACAAGTAAAGGTCTACCATGATGTGTAATATTTAGTTTGCCATGTGCCTCTATGCTTCATAAGGACTTGATTCTTAATTTGAAGTTTTACACATTCCACATTTTCAGGTGTTTGCTGCTAATACCTCGGAGTTAATAACATACCACCAAGTTGAAGTGAAGCAGACTTACCCTAAGGAAGGCTGGGTCGAAGAAGATCCGAATGAACTACTAGAATCAGTTCTAACCTGCATCAACAAAACTGTTGAGAACTTAGAGGCCCTAGACATCGATCCAAAGGACATTAAGGCTATTGGTATTACCAATCAACGGGAAACCACTATAGTGTGGGATAAGCTGACTGGAAAGCCTCTCTATAATGCAATAGGTGGGAGATTTTTGAGGAAGTGTTGTAATGCAGTTATACATGAAATACTTTGCATTTTCCAGTGTGGCTTGACAGCCGGACTGCTGAGACAGTGGACAAGCTACTGTCCAAGGTTCCAGATAGAAACAAGGACTACTTGAAACCATTATGTGGCCTTCCTATAAGCACATATTTTAGTGCTTTAAAATTGAAGTGGCTCATTAATCATGTCCCTGCAGTTCGCTTAGCAGTGAAAGAGAATCGTTGCCTCTTTGGAACTGTGGATTCCTGGCTTATATGGGTAGGTGTTTGAAAATGCATATGGTTTTGAAGCAATGCCAGCTGGATGATTTAAATATTCTGCTCAGGTTTCAATCAAGCACTATTGGGGAGGACTACCAGACTATTATTACTATTATGATTGCAGGGTAGTTTAATTGTTCTCAACATTAACCCAACTGAATATTAAAACATAAGAGGAGTTAGTTAATAGGACTGCATATTGAGTGGCTAAAATATAAGATATATCATGAGAATGTGCTGGTAACAAACTCATTGAGTGGTTTATCATGGATAGAGTGCATCCTACATTGAGGAATAAACTTCAATGAATTATAATTTTACTGCTGTAGAAGTGATCATGATATCAACGAATTACTTGGGAACTTGATGCAATTGCATGTCATTTGCTGGTGTAGAATCTGACTGGTGGTACTGATGGCGGGAAGCATGTCACAGATGTGACAAATGCGTCTAGAACTATGCTGATGAGTATTGATTCGCTGCAGTATGACCCATATTTGCTGAGGTAGGTTTTAAAATATTAATTAACATATATCTTGTGGGAAAAATACTAATTTTGAACATTTTAAAGGTTTTTTGACATTCCAATGGAAGTACTGCCAGAGATTCACAGCTCATCAGAAATCTTTGGCCATTTGTCTCCAACTTCACTACATGGTGTGCCTATTTCTGGGGTAAGTTCTATTGCCAGTGCATTTGTGCTTATGCTGACAGGTCTTGTTTCCAGTGCTTGGGAGATCAACAATCGGCACTAGTTGGGCAAATGTGCTTGAAAGAAGGAAGCGCAAAGAACACTTATGGCACTGGATGCTTTTTGTTATACAACACTGGGAATAGGGTATGTTTGGTGTGTTTGGTTTATTGGAAACGTTGTAGCCTGGTATTTTTTCAGGCAATTCGCTCAACACATGGCATGTTGACAACTGTTGCCTTCAAGTTTGGGAAAGTGGCTCCTACGTTTTATGCTCTGGAAGGGTCCATAGCTGTTGCTGGAGGTGCTATGCGCTGGATGAGAGATAATTTAGGAATTGCAAGCTCTGTGGAAGAATTGGAGAAGTATGCGCAGAGCGTGAGCAATACAGGGGGCGTTTACTTTGTGCCTGCCTTCAGTGGCCTCTATGCTCCATACTGGAGGACTGATGCGCGAGGGCAAGTGTTGTGCCTTAATGTGAACTGCAACTGTCACAAGTAAGCTACTTTCCAGGACTATATGTGGCATAACTCAATACACTACCAAGTGCCATATAGCACGTGCTGCTCTGGAGGCTGTGTGTTTTCAGACTCGAGAGATTCTAGAGGCTATGAGCAAAGACAGTGGGTTTTCCCTCTCAAGACTTTTAGTAGATGGAGGAATGTCCACCAACAATCAGTTGCTGCAGATTCAAGCTGATGTTTTGGGGATTGAAGTTGGTGAGTCGAGTTTGTGTTGTTGTGTGACTTGGTTCTTTTTGTGTGTCTTGAATTTAATTTTTAATATCAAATTTAATCTTTATATAAATAGTTCGGCCATGCATGGCTGAAACAACTGCCTTGGGTGCTGCGATGGCTGCCGGTTCAGCTGAGGGAATCAATGTGTGGAGGTGTGACAGCCTGAATTCAGCGTCTCTACCAACAGACTCTTTTAAGCCCTGCATTTTGGAAAATGGTTAAGATGTATTTTGTCACTTGTTATTTGTGCCTCAATCCTCTTGTATTGTTTTAACATGCACCTTATACTATCACTTTGCAGAAAGAGACATCATGTTTCAAAAATGGAAATCTGCAATAAAGTGCAGCCTTGGATGGGAGACCCTTGGTAGTGAACGCAAAAAAATGACAGGTGAGTTTGCTTGTATATTGCCTGCAGACTTGCATTAGAACAGCAAATGCCTACAGGAGACAGTAGCCCTGTGGTTGTCGCTAGAGGAGGAGGAATCATCCTATCATTTTTCCGGTCCTTTTGTTTCAATTATGAGTCAGATCTTGCATTGTGATTGTCATTTTTTCTCCTTTGTCACAATGTAGGGGATGACGACGAGAAAATGGAGTGAGCAGTCGAGAAGAAATGATGGATTTGAGTTCTGCAGCACTTTTAAGACTGGTTGTGCTTCTTTAGAGCCTCCTCTGGAGGCAATTTGATCATTCATTTGCACCTTATTTTATTTTTCTACATTGTAGTCTTAAGAGTCTGGTTTGTGAATGGAAGTGACTAATTTTAGAATGAGTTAGACTATCACATCTCATTTTCAAGTCTCTTCAACATGTTGAACAAAACTGTTCTGCTAAATTACAAGCGTCAAGAGCCAGTGTCTTTTCAAACCTCAAGGATTGAATGCGACCATATCTTTGATTAAATTTGAGATGCAAGTGTGCAGTAGTCACCTGAGTTAAATATTTTAGTAATATTCTCTTTGATTTTTGTTGCTTCCGTATTGGTGCACATTATATTCTAGAAGCTATTGTTGGTTCTGTGAGTCTTCCACGTAGGTACTTACGAGACTGTGAATGCTATTAGCTTTTTGCTCTTTGGAATCGGAGTTTGTGCCAAGGGCATAGCTACTGTCTTAACTGACTGTGATGATGAGACTTTTGTGCAAACACACTGTCTCAGTGTTTTTGATAGCAGGTGATACCCGTCCCAAAATGTCATGCAATCAACTTAATGTGAACCATGCTCATGGAGCTTAAACGATATTAGATAAGTGTACTTAACGTGTGGACAGTGCACACTACTAGTAAACTAAACGACAGAAAATAATGCAAGTGAAATTGAGCAATGATGACTTACATTGCAATTAAAAGACATTTTAGATATAGGACTTCATCTGCTCTTGGAGTACTTTTCTTGTCCTTTTTTCTTGGTGCATTGTTTTTACTAATTGTGTGCTAATGTCCTGCCAACCAATATTTTGCCTTTTGCAAAATATTTACTTGTACTCTGTCTCTGTTGACTAGTCAAGGAGAAATTTTTATTTGTGCAATACCTGCTAATAAATATTTTTGTCTGGGATCGGTCTTTAACTGAGGAAGCTGCATTGGTCGTCTCCTCCTTTTCTTCCAAGCAGTGGCAGCTGAGTTGTTCCCATTTGCATTTAATAGGAGCCACATGATTCCTCCTGTTCTGTGGGGTTGCATTTGATTGAATGTTTTTTACACAGTAGAATGGATGAACACCAAGTGCATGGCATTCTAGTTCTGTAACTGTGTAGTGTACACACTTGAAGTAAATGTGCTAGGCAAAACATCCAGTAAACTATTCTACTCCCAAGGTAGATACTTTATAGATGGCATTGTCACCAGTTGATGTTGTGCAGAGCAAGCTAGTGTGTAGGTTCAGCATTTTTAAAACATGCGGCAGGCTTCTGTTGCTTGGTGGTCCCAATGGTGCACCTTGTCAAGTAACAGTGTTGGCTCCCTTCTCTTGTCTTTCTGCAGATTCCAAGTATCGTCTTCTGGGCTCAATTCCAGGGTCCTGGTTCTTTTTTTCTGCTTTTGGCTTGCTGGTGTTGGCGAAAACTTTAAAAACCACACAGAGTTGACAAGAATGGATGAACCTACTGCTTGAGCTAAGTTTGGCATTTGTAATTCGTGCCATGTAGCAGTGTGAACAGTCGTACTGCAATGTTGTTGCAAGTGGAAGTCGTCAATTGTTAAGTGTCATGCCAGATTAGTCTGTGGTGGATTCCACGGCTGAATAATTCCAATGCACATTGCCTGTGGAAGAGAAGCATTTGTACTCCTGTTCTTGACATGTTCATTTGCTCGTCTATGTACGAGTACGTGCATTTGTTTCGGTCAACAAACTGAAATGATGCTCTTGTTATAATAAAAATAAGTTGGGTTGATGTTGGCTGGTTTCACATCAAAACAATACAGTGTTACCTTCCTTTTTAAATATTGCTGCTGTTCTAGCATTAGGGACAACTTGGGTGCTGCTAAGGGTGAGACACTGCTGCAGGTGAAATATTTGTCGTATCTTCTCTCATGGGAAGTAAGACTAGGGGAAGAGAAGGTAGGTGGAATTAGTCTTGAGAGTTATTCCAGAATACAAGGCGTTTCATAATTCGTCACATAACCTTCTAGATTGAACTGGACACAAGTGGATCACTCTATGTATTGTTGTCTGCAGCCTAGCTACCAAGCTAATGGTATATTTATCATGTATAGCATATCCTGGAAAGTTTGCATCCAACTGCATGTGAGGCAGTTCTGGAAAGGCCTGCCCATCTACGCCTTGGCGAGGACATCAACTCTGGACGACTGACCCGTCGCGAACAATGTGTCAAGCAGCTCTGCTATTGCATTTGACACTCATTTCTGGTCCACATATGTGGGTATGACTACATTTACCTGGGACCACCCATGGAACCGCATGAAACTAAAAATCGCCATTCACAGCTTGGGGCCCCCTAAGCAAGGCCCTATAATTAATTATGCTCAGCCCACTTGGGTTCAAGGTCACGCAAGCTACTGGGAGATTTGAATGGGTGCGTATTTGATTCTTAGTTGCTCTATTCGCTTTTATCGCAGAATTTGATGTCAGATCAATCAAGCACTCATAGCGTAGGCTACTGCTGTGATGTCAGACAGACTGGCTTGACTGCCACAGAAAAGGATGAGCTGTTATCCCAAAGGTTTTCTGTAAATTTTTATGGAGTTCACCCAAAAAATAACCGCTGAAATTATCAAATAGCTTAAAAATACCTGATGAGCTTGTGGAACTCCTTAAAAATATCTCCAGGTATATCGGAATCTAGTTCTCCAAATTCTTTCACAATTTTTTGGAAGCTATCTAGATTTTGACTTTTCATTGATTCTGCCAAAAATTTGATTATAGTTTTAAATGCTCGTAGTTTATCACTGACATCAAAAACATTTACTGCTTTTCCTTGAAGTGAGAGACTAAAGTCATTAACTTATTGAAGAATTCATTTTTTCCCCAACCTCTTCGCTGAGCACTTGGAGAAGCTTCGCGGAGCACCAAGTGCTCCGCGGAACACAGTGGGAACCTCTGCTCTAGGGGTAGGGGTCCATATGTCGACCATGCGCATGGTAACGTATTGCAAATTGTCGGTGACAGTGGTAAAATGTCAAAGACAGAATTGGTGGGGTGGCAGCACTGATACGAACATCAGTGCATTGTGCAACCTTTGACACCAGCTTGTTTCTAAGCGCATGGTAGACTGCAGCGCATGCTATTATTATTTATTATATCATTTCCCAGCAATTAAGCTATGCTACTCAATAATTTATTTTAAGCCTATGATGTTGCTTACACTGTTTGTTTGCATGTTTTAAAGTATCGACATCATGCTGCAACTTGTGAACCAGCAGCCACAGTAGAAAGTTGTCATGTTCCTAATTACGTCTACCTGTAGGCGTTCCTAATTTCGGATAGGACCCTACCTACGGTACTATCATGCTCATTTTGACAGTTCCATTTATTTCGCGGAAACTCAAGAAAGAAGTCACAGAAAACGTTTGCGCATCTGTATACTACCTGCTGTTAAAACGTTCTCGTATGATTGTATTGATCAAGTCATTATTATTCAACTGCATTATTTTTTTGCAAAATTAATAGGGAAAACTTTTCCTTTTCATCATACAGATAAACCAGTTTTCATTGTATTGTTATTAATAATAATAATAATAATTGGTATAGTGCCGTACCTCATCTGAGGTTTTGACACTGACCTTTATTGCCAAGATGTACACATTAATTTGGACAACGAAGAACCCTGGTCCGAGGGCAGGGTGACTGGGAGGGGATGTGCAAAGGGCAAGTGCAATGTCTCTGCTGTGGACATTTTGTGAGCTCCCCCGGGTGGTTCGTCTATCGGAAATCCCACCCTAGACGAAGCCGGAGATGCCACTGGAGAACTCCACACTCTCGGGACCCTTCCATCAGTGGGCGCGTGCGTTACCGCAGCGCCACTTCGCCTTCCCATTGTATTGTTATTAACCAAGCATTTTAAAGCATTCACTTAAGAAATTGTTTTTTTTTCACACCTTTCCTCCCATTAAAACGCAGGTTCCGAAATTAGGAACCCTTTTTTTAAAGGGAAAAAATGTGTGTTTTCACTTTTTCAATTTTGTGCTTTTTCCTGTGAATTAAAAAAAAAAAAATTGCGGGACCTATTAAGTAAATGTTCAATGTATTAACATTCATTTTCCTTACATTGCTGCGTTCAGCCATTTTCTAACAAGAGGAAAACAACATAGGGTGCCGAAATTTGGGCATCTTACCCTCTACCGGTATGGTAATTTTATTAACTTACTAATCGTGAAGGTGGTGGGAAGTATGCCTACGTATAACATTTGCACAAGTATAAAATAATGACAAAGTTTTAAGTTTCAGGACATGGCGAATATTTGTTTACGCTGTCATTACGGTAATGATAAAAATTATTAACTTGTAATAATTTATGATGAAAGCGACAGTGTCTTAAAACACTCAGTCATACAATGCAGGAAATAAACTATGGTTGGAAAATAACAACTTTCGTTACCATACTCTTTAACCTTTTAGCTAATACTGCCCCAGGTATGCACAATGCATTATCCAACATAATCGAAGATTTTATCCTTAATATATATAAATTTTTAAAATAGTTATTTCCCCTCCTGGCAGGTACATGACCTAGAATGGGGGTGGGGGGGGGGGGAGGTGGAACACCACCATTTTCAGACTTCAGTCTCCGGTGCAGAGAAGAAAGGACACTAGGTGGAGATAGGGATTTGTTGGGGACGTTGGGGAGGAGACACAGGTGCAAGTACAATGTCATGCTGTGGGGTCGTGTGCAGTCTCCCTGGAGGTTAGGTTGCCAGACACCTTCACGGCGCAGGTCCGAGACCTCCTGACGCAAGTGAAAGGGAACTCCCGGGCGGGGACGAACCCGGGACCATGGTTGTAGAAGACTCAGGTTAGGTCACTCCCCACCCACCCCCTGCCGAGGGGTTTTGCAGCCGGTGCTCACCTGAGACCGCCACGAGACATTTCCCAGAGCATTTATGTGGCGACCCTACCGGACTAAGGCTGAACTTTACAGGTACGAAAGGGAAGCGCTACATGCTGGCCCAACATGGCCGCCGGCGGCCATGTTGGGCCTGCATGTAGCGCTTCCCTTGCCCCCTTGCCCCCAAATGTAGCCCTCCCCTTTCGTACCTGTAAAGTTCAGCCTTAGTCCGGTAGGGTCGCCACATAAATGCTCTGGGAAATGTCTCGTGGCGGTCTCAGGTGAGCACCCGCTGCAAAACCCCTCGGCAGGTGATAAGCCCAGAAGATATAGGGGTAGTGTCCGTGGGCTGCCCGGGACCTTTCACTCAGCAAGCCGAGACGTTGCCATCTCGGCCACCATGCCTCCCCCCTTTATCTTTAATATGTGCTTATATACAAGTACAACCGGTCTTTATCAGGGTCCCCTACATGGTTGGGGGAGGCACTCATGGAGGTTACCCTGGTCTTTATATAAAGGAAGGTTCGCGAGAGCCCGAGAACTGCTGAGGTCTGCTAGCGAATTATGGTTGCCCTCTTCGGTGGTTAATTTAATAATGTTGATTCATTCCATGATTGTAATTTCAGCACCAAGAGCTAAAAGTTACGAAGCGTAATGTTAAAAATCGTACCTAAAAAGATCTCCGCGTGTCCAATAATATTCCGTGACCTTCTGCGAGGGCGTGTGGTTATAGTCTACATGAGTAAATTTATATCTCAATACAAAGAGGTCCGGTCAAAAACTTCCTTTTAAGGGCCGGTTTCACCGAGCTCAGTATATGATAAAACCAGGGTATTTCTCAAAATCCCTATCTATTTGTATGGATTTTCCTAAAGAAACCTGGTTTTATCATATACCAAGCTCGGTGAAACCGGCCCTAATGATATAGTTCAAGTGGAATAACCCGCTTCATAATATTTTCGATTGTTCCACGTTTTGGACATTGTCGCATTTTCTTTCCTTTTTGACCGTCCGAGTGTTTTTGGCCAGCTCTGATGTTGTTGTTTTATCTTGACTCCGTTCTGAGTTTTTGATTCCGGAGTCTTGCAGCTTGTTCAGCCTGTTATCACACGGATATTTTGTGTGTGTTAATACTATACAGTATCCATTTGTTTGGGTTTGGACGTGTTAAGTGTCCTGCATGACGAGTGTTGGTACGTGCTTTCGTTGTGTGCGTTGAGTGTTGCTGAATTGAGTCTACTTATTTGGGTTACCAGTAGCACCATACATAACATGCACGTTACGTGGGAGATGGTTTGCAGGGTAAGTATAGTCTCTGCTTGATTTCTAATGATAGGCTATTGCTACTTTAGCTGTACAGCGACTCGTAGGTAACATTATCTGCTTACTAATATAAGCCCAAACTCTTTCAACATGTTCTGTAACATATGAGAGAACTTGTAGATCTATGGTAATGAGTCAAAGCTGTAAAAATGCACCTGTTCGTTCCACAAGGAGTATGGTAGAATTCAACATTTGAAGCTCGGCAATGATTTATCTCGAGAGATTTTTTCTATAGTCATGCGGACCATCGAGTGTGAAAATGGCCCTTTGGGATCAGGTGACTGGGAAGGAGGAAGCAAGAGGTTTGTTTGCAATGGTCTGCTTTGGAGTCAGTGCCATGGATCCCTCGGGAGATTTATACGAAGACACTATTCCAGTTGTCCCCCATCCCTCTCCTCAATAACCCCCATCCTCTTTCCTCCCACGCTCTTGTCGAAGAGGGAGAGAAAAAGCCAGAAAGGAAAACTCTACATCTACTGCCTGTGTCATCTGAGTAGATGTGGTGTACTATATCGCTCAAAAAGGTTGAGACGATTTCGCATCGAAGCGGAATTCAATATCGTCTCCATCTTTTTGAGCGATACAGTAATCGAATGACCCAGCTCCAGCGCAGACTTGAGGTGTGTATAGATGCAGATCAGGCCATTTCCGACACTGTTTTCGGTTAGGAATATTCTACAGTACAGTGCTATTTGCTAGTGAGTTATCCCCCCTTTTATAATACGTACCAAAGTAGTATTTCGATGCACCAATATTAAGAAACTTACCGGTGGTTGGTCCAATATTATAGGAAAGTGACTGCCTACATTGTTCGTGCAGGGGAAAAAATCATAATGAATGTTTTAAATGGACGACAGGAGCCTCAGGTCGACGCCTCTTGTTCTTGTTCTGGCTACAGGTGGAACAGTAGGAAAGCCAACTCATTAGAACTGTGCTCGTAACGCGAATATATAATGCATACCCCGCATACTGCACGCTGGATAATTTATCAGGCAGCATATCCCCTGAAGACGTGGAAAATGGATCTCTAATAGGCTACTCAGCTCCCAATTAGCTGAAATTCAACATATTATGTATATTCTCTCTCTCCAATTCCCCGATACAAATGAGTTCTCTCTCAAGATGGTGCAGGGGTAGTAGTAGTAGTGTAGCCCCCGAATGAGGTCTAAAAAATAAAAATAAAAATAAAATACTGTAATTTACAAACATGCTCTTGTAATATGCATGCATATTACAAGAGCATGTTTGTAAATTACAGTATTTTATTTTTATTTTTATTTTTAGACCTCATTCGGGGGCTACATATGATTGCAATAAATCCAGTGTCAACAATAAAAATGGGAAACCCTGCATCGCAAAAAAGATAGATGTATGCCACTGGTAGTAACGATGCGTGACCACGGGGTATGGGAAGGAGGGGTTAACTCATTTTCACCGTGATCCTGACGAAAATAGGAGGCCTATTGAATCCTTAAGTTTGTCGTGTATCATCTCTCACATCTATCAAAGTAAAATGATTACCGACTCTAACTGGCAAAACAGACGTTGTTATGCTTTTCACAATAACCTTTTCCGGTTGACCGACCGGCCGACCGACAAACAGGTCAGAATGAAATGAGGGGGTTGCGGGATGTTGATTACAAAGCCCGAAATGAAACATGTTTGCAGAGCTTGCGGATATGTATCGCGTAATTTCTGGTGTAGATGGCACAAGGGGGGCACGAGTGCAAACATAACAAAAACCGGCGGTCTTCACAAAGGAAAATTAGATCCGTATACTAAAAATGGTTGTTTTTCCTTCCGATTAACAATGAATGGGCCGGGTTGTACTACACAAGGTGAAAGTTGATTTTGGCCGAATGTAACATGCCGATAGTATCTTTTACAGCCGGCCTCTCTGGATGTGAACTAGTATGATACAAGTAAAGCAGTGAGCTTCCGTTTGAAGCCACACTTGGAATCCTTGCAAAGAATCTCAAAGGTATGAAAGGAAGAAAAGAATTGCCATCATATCCTTTTCAACCGTGGAACTAATTACGAGTATCCTGAGAGAAGATCAGCATAATGTGCAACAGTCTATATATTTTTACATTGCTGCGTTCAGGTATTCCATTCCTTTTTAGAGTACGGTACTATTCATTTTGATCTTAGCGCAGTACTTTGTACTGAATCATTTACTTTTTTCCTAACGGTGATTCAAAGAGCTGATTAAAAAAAAATGACGCATCTATAGGTTGCACTGTTCAGCGACGTAAAATATACAGTTATTTCAGTATAAAATTATTCTACTCGAAATCACCTCTATAGGCACCACTGAAATGAAACAGGCCGGATTTTGCATAAGGTGCAGTACAGCAACAGACTGCAACTGGACCGAACCTTTAAGTGTTCCTTCCCACCCACCCCCATAACCCCATTTCTGGTCATAAAAATCTGGGAAGGAAGCTGGCAGTTGAAAGGCTTAAGCCAAGCAATTTTAATCTCCGGGCAAGATCCGCTATTTACGGGCCCTATGCCTCCTCCTTAAGCCGAATTAACTTGGCCGTAAGATCCCCTAGTGCAGTCTTTTGCCGGCAGTAAAGAGATGTGGGTGGTATAGAGGAGGTGGGTGGAAGGAGGGAATGGGGAGAAAACAATAAAATAAAGAGTGCTCTTGAGGAAGTGCGGCCTAAAGGGACGCTTCTGATACCAAGGGTGAAACAATGGCTGTTGTACCAAGAACTGGATGGTTAAGAAATAAATAAGAAATCTTCTGGCGCCATTCATGTCCGAATGAGGTTGATTGGCAGTGACATCGAGAAGGAGGAGAGAAACTAGGAGTGATGGGAGCCTAGAAGGTTGATCAATTTCTCTAATTCTAGAGCACCTGTGATTTTTGCACTAGCTCAAGCCGCGTCTGCTGGCAACTCCACCCACCCTTTTTTACGTGGCGGAAAATTTCCCGCGTCAGTTCTTTTTAGCAGCCGATAAATCCCTGGGAAAACTTGTTCCCGGAGGCTCATTCCACTCAAGAGCCACCCTAAACCGGCGGGGAAGGTCCTAATCCTTCCTCAAAACCGATTAACACCTTACCTAAAACGCTAGAGTGTTTCTCCAAAAGTGGGAAACGTCGGAAACTAAAATCGATTAATAAAGCCAAGGGAGTTGAAGAGGCCCAAAGTGGCCGCATCCATATCTTGGGGGTCCTCTAGTTGTTCTTTTACCTGGCCAACTTAGAACGCAACGCCTGCTTTGCTTTCAGGGTTTGATCCGTTCTAGTGGCTACTTGGGTCCAGATTTCAGGGCAAGGCCTACTATATAAAGCAAAATTTAAAAAAAAGGAAAGTCGAGTGCGTCTGAAAAAAAGGTGGTCCATTTTTTTTTGTAATCCATGTCCTCCTGTCTTTGTGGACGAGAAAGGGTTGTCAGTAGTCCTAGGCTCTCCGAGCTCCGGTGGCCTCTTCGCAAGATAGGCTGTGTATAATTTATGATTTTCATATTTCATTTCTGCTCCAGCAATTTCTCCTTGGGAGGAAGAAGAGTCCAGCCGAGAAATTGCCATCGATTTCCTCCCCTCCCAGCCTCCCTCCCGCCCCGTCCACCGTCCCATCCCATGCTGTGTATTTGCAATGGCGGCACCAGCTGCAGCAGCAGCAAACCCTTTTGTGGTCGTTGACGCTAGGATGCCCAGCGAGCATTTTCCTCGCCCTGAAACTGTCACTCAACTTGCTTCTCGAGCTCTCCACTTGGATATACCCTAGCCTGCATTCAAGCATTGGACATGAGCAAATTGGTCCTCCCACAAGGGACCAGTTCGCGGGACTCAACCTCCTTTCATCCTGGAACGGTTTCTCCCAATGGATGCCGCACTTTACTGCTCAATGGTTCCTAGTACAAAAAAGATCTAATCCCTGCCTTACCTGCGTACAGGTACTCCCATTTAGTTACAGGATGTGTTTCAATACGCAGGCCATGCACGACCTGCTTTCATTGCAAAAGGTCGTAGCCTACTAGCTAAATAATGTAGCCCTATATCCTTGCATTGAAGCTGCATTAGGATCAAAAGCAAACTGCAGAAACTCATTTTGACTATTTTGTACATATTTTAAAATATTATTTATTGTAAAATTTGCATTTTTATGCAAGCTTTCGCTGACTAATAAATTGAGTAGCTATAGAGGCGCCAATACGCCATCCACTTTATCGTGTACTATAGCTGCGGCAGTAGCGGCACCCGGCGTTGCCCGGAAAGAAATGAATGAAGGGAAAACACCTGCCAGTACCCCCGTCAACTGTCTGTCTTTCTGTGTGTCCGGCCACCAATGACATCTGTGGTCCTGCTACTCCAACACCTTCAACCTCTCCCGCCTGTATAACGGCAACTGTCATTTGCCTCCACTGTAGTCAACCCCCAACACCTCCATCCTCTCCCGGCCTGGGGGTGGAGCACAGATGGCAGGCAAATGACGGTTGGCAGGCGCACAGACAGACAGAGAGGCAGACAGACTCACAAACTACTTTATTTATATAGATATTCTATATTCAGCAACTTCTGAACTTCTGTAGCTAAATAGTGCGCTGGGGAATATTAAAAGAAAGCCAAGTCGTCATATCTTATATTGTACCGTACCGCTTGAGGCAGTCTTGACCCAAGTAAAATATGGCGGCCGTCACGGCAGTTGACCTCAGCGGGAGCAATGGGAAAGGATAGCCTGGAGTTATTTCCTCTATTGGCCTCAGTCGTATGATAGAAGAACTCTTCTCCGCTCAGAGAACATAGAGGAGATAATGAAAATCAACGAACCTAAGAAAGCGACTCCGACTGTTTCCTGCTACTTGTATTTACATTATTTTCACTTAAGTTTTAATGTACAACATTTATTATTCCACGCCTTTTGGCACCATTTTCGCAGATTGTGTATCTCCAGGAAAAACAAATAGGCAGATTTCTGACAGGATGAATGATTTCAGGGCGTTGTCGTTACATATTTAATATAAGATTTTTTTGTGAACTGTATGCGTCTCTGGTGGTATAGGCTATAATATGGAGTTTTTCTGCACATAACTTGCACGAAGAGTAATGTATCGCATATAGTAGGAGGAAGGGTGCTTTCAAGAAAAATGCACACCAATTGCACTCTCGTTTCATTTTGTCTCCCCTGCTATGGTAATCTAGTAGAAAGGAAATGGTGCTCAACCATTACCGGCACTTGCACTGCAGGAATAACGGAGTATGAGGCGGGGTGAATAGAAACACTTTTCATATTACGTGCTCTATCTTTTTCAAAAGGTATCTATGAAAACCCTTCATTACAGTATTATACTGCGGGTTTCAGAATTGAACTCTTTCGTAGGCCCTACTGTATATTCGTGGGTTGGAATAGAAGCCACGGTGTGAATTTTAGAATTAAAATATCTGAGCCTTTACAGTGATGTAATTGTGTGTAATTTTTAATAGCTCTACACGAGTCCACCTGACGTGATAAAGAAATTAAACGATCTAGCAGAGAAAGTCATCAGCGGGAAACAAAAGAAGAATGACACCCCCGCACCGACTAAAAAAAACATAATAAAGGCTCACACAGGCTGCCATTTTTCTCAGCCGAGCTTCATAAGCTTATTTTAAATTGTCATTGAAGTGTTAAAAGGACCTACAACTTAATTATCTGGTAAAAGTGGCCTTCACATTTGAATACCATGCCGCTATGGCTATGGCGGCATCATGCCGCTATGGCTAATCAAAATTTCTCAGCTTTTCCAGTCTGGTTTACCCTTTTTTGCTTAAATTTGATAGCATAATAAATGATTCACAATTATGCAATAATGTTCGCGAAAGATATGGGAAAGGCCAACATACACGATTTGTTCAGCATACTTCAGTAAGGTGTAGGCTACGTTCTCTCATGATACATTTTGAAGAATGTTTCATAATGATTCACACAAACTTCTAGGATGAACTTTTGGGCACCAAAGGATCACATCATGTGCCTCTTGGTCTCGGCAGCCACTTTAATGAGATAATAGTCTTCAAACACAAGGTATCAAAATATATTCTCACATGTGAATGAGTCTCCGAGCGACATTGTCTTTTTATTTAAAATATGGTGTTGCTACGCAATTTTAATTTAATCTGCGACCTTGTAAAGCATTGGAAGTTTCGTGACGTATATGAGGTGGTGTAATATACTCTGATTAATTCGAATATGACATTAACGGGACTACACTCTCATGCCTGGTTGCACCAACAAAATTACCGGTCCAATAGCTCCTAATGGACAGATAGGTAGACCTTTTAACATGTGCTATCGGTCCGTTAGCAGCTATCGGACCGGTAATTTTGTTGGTGCAACCAGGCATCAGTCTTGTAACCCTTTACGGTAACACTAAGAGATGCAAATAGAGGTTACTGGGAGCGGCGTAAGAGTTACAAGTGCATGTATAACTCCTACATCTCAAGGTTACATACAGGGTGTCCACGCTAACTTTGGCAAACATCACAGGGTGGGTAGAGGCCCCATAGGCAAGTATTTTGAGCTTCGGTACCCATGTCCGGAAATTCCCCCATACGGGGGTATGGCCGTTTCCAACTTTAGTATGTTGCGCCTGGTGGGTAGGCAACCCATCGTACTCGAAGGTTGCGTTCATCAGGTTTCTCACGTGACACCCGCAATTGTTTTCCTGATGAACGCAAGTTTCGAGTACGGTGGGTTGCCTACCCACCAGGCGCAACAGCCCAAAGGTAGAAACGGCTGTACCCCCGTACGGGGGCATTTCCGGACATGGGTACCGAAGCTCAAAATACTTGCATATGGGGCCTCTACCCACCATGTGATGTTTGCCAAAGTTAGCGTGGACACCCTGTATACGCGGGAGACCAACTGGCCCTTTTAGATATAATTACAGTATACGGTACTGTATAGGGAGATCCTGGAGCTCAGCAGGACAACACCTTTACTTATGACGTTGATGTTTCAACCATCATCCGCTGCGCTGTGGTAAATCTTACATCTAGTCAAAGTATAATATTATTATTGCATGAACTGCCTCGCGTAAAAGTGATCGTGACGTTCAACAGGGGTTGTTCGCAAGATTCTTCAAGTTTTAAAAATGAAAATTGCAACCTTTTTCACAAATCGAGTGTTATGAAGCTCTTTTTAGAAGAATGTTCGGCATCCACGCCCAAGAAAGGATGTCATCAATTTTCTCCCGTATAGATCTACTTTTGATATGCCTGGTATGAATCAGGTAAGAAAACAGGGGCGGATCCACGGGGGTCATGACCCCCCCCCCCCCCAAACCGTGGGATGTGAAATATTTTCTAAATTTTAATCTGCAAATTAGGGTGAGTTTTTTTGGAAAAAGTGCTACCAATTTCATCAAATACTGTATACACCCATTCAAGTCTCCCACATTCACCTAAGCTCGTGTGTGTGACCTTGAACCCCCC
>KZ538980.1:20511-34143 GCA_000934665.2 Catajapyx aquilonaris
CCCCCCCCAAATCGAAAGTCTGGATCCGCCCCTGTATGAAAATATAGGTTTTTGACACCTTAGAATTCATATTTGCTGTCAAAAATGCAAAAAGACTCGTCTTTAAAAAAGTTATCGGATTAGTTTAGAAGGTCCACTACCCCATCTGCTATAAGCCCAAGGAGGGTAGATTAGGAGATTAGACTTATCTGACCCCCTCCTACCAGGACCACCACTGTTGCAATTTACAGCTCTACAATTCGTTTGGAAGTTCATCATGTTCTGATTCCTACTTATATTTAAGGTTGATGCCTCATTTGACATATTCATTTCAGAGTTGTTAGCGACATGCCAGAAACCCCGTTGAAAGGTGACGCGGTTTTCACCTCGGATGACTATATATTCTCTTGCGCATAAAATCTTGGTTGGCCACACCTGAGCTCTCCTTGGCAGGCGGGTCGGGGTAAAAGAGAGGAAGAAAAAGACACTCTTCTCCCTCCCAGGCAGGCTGGGGCTACGACAAAGGCTAAAAGGAGTAGATTGGGAGGGAGGAGGTGTTCTCGGTAGGGAATTCTCCCTCTTTCCTCCCTCCCTCCCTCTCCTCCTTCCACCACCGCCCCGGGATACAACAGGGCATGTAATGCGATTTGCTCAAAACACCGCAACCTTGTAATTACGAGGATGGTTGAGGAAAGGAAAAAGGCGGTTTCCTCGACACATCCCGGCCGGTTTATGAGAAACGAAGCCTCGTAAAACATGACGTGGCGAAGGCTCCGCTGGCTGGGGTCTGCCTTTCAGCCCCCCCCCCCCCCCNTTTTTTTTCGACCACTATTATTGTTTTATGTTGTCAACTTGGCCGGCGCTTTATGGATATTGAGTCGCTTCCCAGAGCTTTGCGTCCCCGAACTGGACTGTACTGTTTCGCCACAATTAGTTGGTGCACCTGCGATGCTCCAAGAGTAAAGAAGAGATGGGTAGAAGAGTCAACAAGTGCTTTTCTGCTTCCTTTTCCGGTGGAACAAAGGATGTCGCCAATCTCCTTTTGTGTTCCAAGCGTATTATGCGCTTCCAAGTGCGTAATTTATAACAGTAATGTCATTACCGACACCAAAACTCTTGCCAAGAAATTGAATGCGTGCCCTCCAGTCTTCTGTTAGGCCGTATTATATAAAGTTGTGCGACCTGTAAGTCGGCGGTAATAACACTGAGCGTTTCACATTAAGGTAACGCTGCGCTGGGGACATAAGGTAAAATTTTAATCAAGCTGTGTTTCTAAGAGTTCACAAGTATGTGTACGGGAAAGCTTAAGTTGTTTGAACATTACTGAAGAAACTTGAGCCTAGCAATAAGGTGGCTATAGGAAAATGTATAATATGTTACCGGCAATGCGTGAAATACCTAGGCATTATATTTATACTAGCTGCGGCACCCGGCGTTGCCCGGGAAGAAATGAATGAAGGGAAAACACCTGCTCGTACCCCCGTCAACTGTCTGTCTTTCTGTGTGTCCGGCCACCAATGCCATCTGTGGTCCTGCTACTCCAACACCTTCAACCTCTCCCACCTGTATGACGGCAACCGTCATTTGCCTGCCATCTGTATTCAACCCCTAACACCTCCATCTTCTCCCGGCCTGGGGGTGGAGCATAGATGGCAGGCAAATGACGGCTGGCAGGCGGACAGACAGACAGAGAGGCAGACAGAGAGACAGACAGACTCACAAACGGCTTTATATATATAGATAGATAGATAGATAGATTGCCTGACGTTTTTAGGCAATGTATGAAAATAATGAATGTGTTTTCATACTTTGCCTATAGGCATTTTATATAATGCCTAGGCATTATTATAGAATGACGAGTACTCTTTAGGCAAAGTGTGAAATGACAAATGAGCGCATTAAAAATGCAATTATTGCCATTTACTCGGAATGGAACGGCAGATAATATGAAATGAAATTTTGCGCTCTTCTGCTTGGGTCAGGGATGGAGTTGCGCTTTGTGTTGGTGATGCTATATGGCTTTGTGTTACCGCAACAGTACCGTCCTTTATTGTGGCCCTGCCAGGCACGGTTCGTCGCCTTGCAGGATATTTTTAGTTAATGCGGAGCGTTAGCGGAGCTGGGCGCTTATTGTGGGTTTCGTATCCGCAACATTTACTGTCCGTCTTGTGGCGCCGCATGCCAACGAACGTTATTGTAGCTCTAATGCTGCTGAAAGGTGAAGTGTAAGACAGTGTTGATAATGGAGTTTCTCAATGAAACTTGGCACAAATATATAGGTTAGTTGAATAGCTACACAATTATTCGTAAATGAATTTTCCCCAATTGCCGCAGACGGGCAGATGGACAAGGCTCCACAAGTAGAGACCCAAACCGTGTGGCCGGTAATTATAAGACTTGGTATTCACACATTTTAATAAATAATATAATCATTACATGCGGTTTCGCATCCACGGCATTTACTGTCCGTCTTGTGGGGCCGCAGGCCAACGAACATTATTGTGGCTCTACTGGTGCTGAGGTGTACATAATATAATAATAATATTTGATACCCCATTATCAGCCCTTTAGGCTTTATTAGGGGGGGATTTCTCCCAAAAAAAATTTGTCTGGAACTCTTTCCATTTTTACTATACTTTTTTCATCGGAATTGAGGCAAGGATAGGTAAGGAAGGAAGCGGCTGTGGCCTATAATTACGGTAACGACCCCGGAATTATCCTGCGATGACCATGGGAAACCACAGAAAACCATGATCCGGGTCGCCGGCCTCCGGGATTCGAACCCAGGACCTCCCGATTAGCAGTCGGACACCATACCACTACACCACTACTGCTTCGGTGCTGAGGTGTAGCTACACGTTTGGGGCAAATGTTCCGGGGGCGAAAACTCATCCGGGAGGCAAATCAGAGTAGACTAGGCTACATCAATACGACTTGGTTATTTATAACTAGCGCACCCGCAGCCAAAATGGCAAACCTGCAATGAGGAAGACAATGGTAATGAAAAAAATTGAATGAGAGGGCTCGCGGAGTGACAACTAAGAAATAGCGTATAACTGGTCGTAATACGGGGTTGAGAAATTGAGTGGCATTGAATCAATGGACATACTGCAACGCTCCAGATGTGGCGGCCTGAACAATTAGTGCCGTGACCAAAAGGTGGCAGCACTTCCTTTGCGGCCGCCAAGGGAGTGCTGCCACCTTTTGGTCACGGCACTAATTCATCAGGCCGCCACTTTCCCTTCCCGCCAAAAGTCCTAACCGCCACCTATTTCCTTTCCCGCCAATACAGGCCCCTGGTGAGTGCTGCCAACTTCTCATCACGGCACTAAATCATCAGGCCGGGGGAGTAGTGGCTGGGGTCGCCTGCCTTACCGCCAATTTCCTTTCCCGCCTAAACTCCTGAGTGCCAATTTCCTTTACCGCCGAAAGTCCTTCCCGCCAATTCCATTTACCGCCAAAAATCCTAACCGCCACCTATTTCCTTTCCCGCCAATGCAGGTCTGCCAACTGATTCAATCTGAGCCTCAGAATATTAAGAAAGCTGTCATATACGCTGCTACTTTCAGCCCCACTTTCTAACTATGCCGCCATCCTGGATCCGGATCAAGCAACTTATTATCGTTTTCAGCGGATAGCTTAGCTTAGAGTAAACCCTTGCGACTTATTTGGCGGCTTAGCATGAACCTCCCGGAGCAAGCAAACAAGATATCAGCGGTGGGATCAGCAGGGGATTGGAGGTTGGCAAAGCCACAATAACGTCCGTTGGCCTCCGCCGCCACAAGACGGACAGTACTGTAAATGTTGCGGATACGAAACCCACAATAATCGCCCAGCTCCGCTTCCTCTCCGCAGTTACCTAAAAATATCCTGCAGGGCGACGAACCCTGCCTGGCGGGGCCACAACAGATGACAGTGGAGATAATGGATACCCCGTAATAAGCCTCCTTCAGCTTTTTAGGGGATCATCTTTTAATTGACCGACTTTAATCATTGCCTGCGCTGTGATTTTGATTGTGGGAGGAAACGGGAGAACCCCCGAGAAAATCCACGCGAACACGGAGAGAACCCATCGAAACTATATCCACATAAGCATATACTCTGTCCGATCCGGGGATCGAACTCGGGACCTTATAGTCTTAGAGGTGGAAGGCTGCGGCGCTAACCACTCCGCCACCGTGTCGCCCAATAACAGATGACAGTATTGTTGCAGTACCATAAAGCCATACAGCAACTCCATCCTTCATGTTGCCGCGTCACTCAAATATGCCCATATCAGCTATTATCAGCTATTATTATTAGCCTTAATCATAGCCTGCTGGATCCGGATCCAAAAGTCTTGTTTTCATTGACATAATGTCATCCCAGCCTATGCCATGACGATCAACAATAACTCGCAGGGCCAGATGAGCACGTTAGCATTTCCCTGGATGAACATGTCTTCTCACAATCATGGCCAGCTGGTTGTGGCACTGTCCCGGTCTCGCAACCCAAGTCAGGTCAAAGTGTTCACTACTCCTACTGCTCAACACGGAACATTGCTCTCCAACAACAGAGTGTTTACATACAATGTTGTGTATCGCGAGGTTTTATGAAAACTTTTCTCATATCCGATTCAGGAGTGGACAGTATGTCCATTGATTCAATGACACTCAATTTCTCAACCATGTCTTACGACCAGCTATACGCTATTTCAAAGTTGTCACTCCGCGAGCCCTCTCATTCAATTTTTTTTTCATTACCATTGTCTTCCTCATTGCAGGTTTTGCCATTTTGGCTGCAGGTGCGCTAGTTATAAATAACCAAGTCGTATTGATGTAGCATAATCTATTCTGATTTGCCTCCCGGAGGAGTTTTCGCCCCCGGAATATTTGCCCCAACCGTGTACACCTCAGCACCAGTAGAGCCACAATAATGTTCGTTGGCCTGCGGCCCCACAAGACGGACAGTAAATGAATGACCCAGAATGGAAAGGGCATAAGTCCACCTTTTGGTCAAAATGACTTTTTCGCGGAAGGAAACTCTTCAGCATGGAGGGCATAAGATCCAGTATGAGAGGGTGCGAAAGTCCCCACCCATATGCTATATTTTAGCATGTCAGAATTGCCTCCAGAATGGCAAAGGGGGAAGATCTAGACTTACACCTTTTCCATGCTGAAATTGCTTCTTCGGAATGAAAATGCACTTGGTCCATCGTGTCATTATCCGGTAAATACCTACATGTATTCAGGAAAATGTTGAAGTAAAGGGACGGGACTTACGTCCTTTTCATTCTGAAAGATGGCAGGATGAGAAAATCTGTGCCGTTCTGTCACATGATAACATAAGTAACACAAAATAATACATGTATTATTTTGTGATATGTTATCATGTGGCAGAACGGCACAGATTTTCTCATCCTGCCATCTTTCAGAATGAAAAGGACGTAAGTCCCGTCCCTTTAAATCGCTCTCACGCATCTGTCATGACGCGTTTTTCACCGAACTCTGCTCAACAAGATGCCAATGTCGACTAAGATCAACATTCCCGCGAGTCCGACCACCTTGACGAATTTACAATGCCGCATTTCAGTTTTTTGTCTCCCCTGTAAAATTTTGTATCATGGACTTATGACCTTTCCATTCTGGGTCATTCAAATGCTGTGGATGCGAAACCGCATGTAATGATTATATTATTTATTAAAATGTGTGAATACCAAGTCTTATAATTACCGGCCACACGGTTTGGGTCCTCTACTTGTGGAGCCTTTTCCATCTGCCCGTCTGCGGCAATAGGGGAAAATTCATTTACGAATAATTGTGTAGCTATTCGGCAGTCTCATTACTTCTTGTCCATGTGTGCGGCAATGTACTCGTAATTAACAATAAATTTGGGACGCCACTACTATTATACCAGGGTGATTCTTCCGAATGAAAACTCAAACATTCCTTGATAACTTTTAACTATGGCATGGTTCCCGATGAAAATTGACATGTACCTGGTGTCCAACAAGAATTGTCGCAAGCGGCAGCGCACGAACTACAGTCTCTCGTATACCTGTGCTCGTAGATTGTAGTTCGTGCGCTGCCGCTGCGACAATTCTTGTTGGACTGATAGTACTTACCTTGTATCATGCCAAACAAGGTCTGACTAAAGAATATATAATATATATTTTTTAGTCAGACCTTGTTTGGCATGATACAAGGTAAGTACATAGTACATGTCAATTTTCATCGGGAACCATACCATAGTTAAAAAGTTATTGAGGAATGTTTGAGTTTCCATTCGGGAGAATCACCCTGTATGTGTATCACTCCGCCACACTCACTGGCTCCCGATAGATTTATGTCCAACACTGTACACATGTATTGGCACCATTTAAAAATTCACTCAGCCCCCCTCCACCTTGACTCCTCCATGTCCCCCATCCAAATCTAGCCACGCCATTGACTGGGAGTGTGGGGTGGGGGATTCTCAATTTACCTCGCCGGCACCTATACTTGACTATCATAAAAGGGGGTCGCGACCCGAAAATGTTTGGGAACCACTGGTTCTTATAGTCCTTCAAATGGATGGCTGGAAAGTTTCCGCAACAGGCACATAATTTCATGGAAAACAGTGCGTGGTGATGTCGTGAATCTCGAAGTAGAATATTGGAAGAAGGTGGGAAGCGGGTATTCCAAAGAGAACATTTTCAACTGCAAATGAAACTGCCCCCCTTATTTTTAAGATGTGCTGTATGCCAGATAAAACCGGTAAGGTAAAACATACTACTCAAAAATGCTACTGTATATGGACTGATTTTGCACCATATTGAGGCACCATAAGTCAGCATATCCGGGTGTGGCTCTCACACCTGTGGGGTATATGGACGGACCTTCATTAACATGGAGTACATTATTTTGGACCTTTTACCTTAATGCAATGTCCGAAAGGGCCAGGTTAGTGCATTCTCTCGAGTGTTAAGTGTTTTGGAATTCCCACCCGTGAAGAATCCGGAGAGACCGGAACATCGCAAGAGATGAAAAAGGAAAGCCCGGGCATATGATATAAACCGAGATTAATAAGTAGCATGCATCCAGACATACATCATACAGGATGATAAACAACACTCCGACCAGTCTACTAACAAGAAATATCAAGGCGAAATATGATAGCGCTATAGGATGGTATGATTCCTTAATAATATACCAGGAGTCTGATAGTAGACTATACGTGTTGGGGTATGCCGTTGGATTACTGATCTTTTAACGGTATGTTGCAGGTTATTTCTTAATTTACAATATGTGTTTAATCATCTTGTGTCCCCTTCATCAATGCATTGTACCGTTTCAAGTTTCAACATAGGTAAATATTAATATTTTAATATTGTTGTAATTATTTCACTTCATATACACTGCATGACTTGTCGAATTGACTTCTGATCAGCATTATAATATTATATGAGGTAGGCAAGCGCATATAGTGATATAACAAATTAATTATGGTTCAAATATTTGGCACAACTGAAGCGCTACTTATCTGGTAAGACCAGGTTACAGTTTTCAACATGAAAATATGCTCCTAGGCTCCCCATTTGTGAATATCACACATGGTCTCATGTGTCAAACTTGACAAAAGTACTGCCATGTCCAATAGTCCAATAGCACGTTCTGTCAGTTTCAGTGAACGAACCACTACATCCTTTCTGGTCTGAACCTGTCCATGGAATAGTAGGCTATATTATAGTATATAGGGTTTTCAGTATGTCCCGAAGCACCACTTCTTAATGACCTGAAGGCAGGACACGGTCTCGCTAATTTTCAGCCAGGAAAAGCTGGAGGTTGGTTGGATAAGCATTTCATAATGCATGCTGAGAAATACGCTTGTAGTCCTTCCAGTAAAGCTTCTCTCTCATTAGTAGGAAAACTCCCACTGTTTTATGCAGGTGAATAGGGAGTCAGTAAACTGAAAAAAGAGGCATCCAGTGGGACAAAAGCCAATTCCACACCTCCACTGTATACATGGTTCTTAATTCCTAGGACAGGTCGTAAATTTCCCCAGTCTCCGTCACCTTCCAACCACTTGCCATTCCGCTCGCTTGTCCGTAACCCCAAATGGCATGGTCTACTCTGTGCTCATCTTGCTTTACACTCCACATTTCGCCCAGAATTATTGCCACATTTTCTGACTGGCAGGCGGACCCCGGACCAAAAAATGTACTCATTCCCAAAGTAGGCGGAGAGCACTTTGCCAAAGAGATCTTGGGTGTGACAATAATATCATATCTCGCCTAATTACACGGGGTCAGGAGGTAGGAAACATGGCTTGTGAACTTTGCTCTTTAGTCATCAGGTGTACTCGACTCCGAGTCAAAGTCGTGAAAATTGGCCAAGTCGGGTAAAAGCTTCCAAATATTTCATTCGCCCCAGCTGAGAAGCAATTTTTCAGTTACACGCAGGGGTCTTTTTCCCCGACTGCAATTTGCATTTGTCTAATGGGAAATATACTGTAGATCTAATCGTGCAAAAGTTTGAACTTTGGTCGTCAAGCTATGTAGAGAGAGAAAAAAAACTATTCCCGATCCTTACCTGCGCATGGCCAACACTCCAAACTTTTGGCTCCCTCGACAGACCCCAGCCTGCATGATAAGGTAAAGCTGAACTCTAACCGACATCATAGTTCGGCAAGGGACCCGCGTCCCACCCAAACCCACATTTTCCAATCGTTGATTTACATTTCCCCCGTATCACCCACTTCTGACCAGCTCCCAAAGTTCTGGACTCGAACCATGTCCACATCGGGTGTCATTTTCAGGAGTAATTATTACTTGCAGATTTCTTCCAAACATTTCCGACCAGGGACCAGAATGGCCATGCATGTCTTCCTGAGATGGTGTCCGCAGAGGGCCCTCCAGCGTATAAATTTGAATTGGAAATGTGCAGGAATTAGAGTAGGGAGTCCCTTTCCATTATACTTGCAGCAGAATCGAAATGAAAGAATGGCCCATATTCTCCCAAGCTCGATCAAAAATCACAATGACAGCCTATACTTCTAATCGAGAATCCATTTCCACTGATGTTTGCGGATTCCCTCTCGCCCCGACACTTTGCGGTAGAAGTGTAAACGACTCTCAAGCAGAATAGGCCACTTCAAAATTGCATGTCTGATGCAGTCCGACCTGGCTCTATAGGCAAGATACTGGAAAAGTTGGCTGGAGACTCGGTGCTCAAACAATGGCTGTTTGGTCGAGGGGCACGCATGGTCCAGCTAGGCATATGGACTCTCAAATCCGAACGTGTTTCCGGTAGACAGAAGAGACAAAGAGGGCTGCGGGCTGGTATCACCCTTGAGGCTTCCACAAAACCCTTTTACTGTACTGTACGGCATCTACGTGGTCTGCTGTTGACTCGGATAGTCGGATGGAATCAATCTTAGACTGGTCAGCATGTCCATTGTTATGACAGGGAGCTCCAGCAAAGTGATTACTTTTCTTTACCTCCAACCTGCAGATGCTTTCTCAAAATGTCGAAAACGTCTCCTTTTCCCCTTCATTTCCGGAATACAGACCCCCTGCAGTGTCTTTCAACTTGTGGAGAAATTTCATCAGACTGTAATCGCCTGTCTTCAAAGTCGGTTCAAGATGTGGTCCACCCTGTCAGTCTAAGTCTTTGAAAGTGAAGCGCGGAGAAATGGAATTTTTTAAAATAGTTATACAGAATAAGACGACATTGCAAGAACATGCCAAGTGCACTCTGCAAGTACTTTGCTATGAGAAAAATTAAAGTTTAGTGAAGTAATGAGTTACCTTCCCACTGCGTAAATGCAATTTTAAAATAATTATCTGGCCGTTATTCCATTTAAAAAAACCTTGATTAACTTGCCGTCAAAGTAGTTTTAAAAATCACGCAACTTCCCTTTCGTGCATTTGAGGCGTGAACTTTGACTGATGTGTAATTTTTTTCCCTCGTCCATGCCTCTGTATAGCTATAGGTGCCGATGAAGCAATACACGCACATGGACTCAAATGATAATCTGGATCGGGTCCCACATCTGGCTAATCGATACTAGGAGTTCATTGGTAACTCGGAACCGGTTCGGCTCCAGATTGGGTGTGGGTGAGTAGAAGAGAGCAGGCTGGGATAGGAGGTGGAGGGGAAGAAAATGGGGAGAGGAGGAGAGGTCGTCGCTTGCCCTAAAACCCCAAACTCCCCCCCTTTTCCTTGGAGACTCTGCCAATTCCCTTCCAGATGAAAGAGCAACATTGGAACCACACTTGCGTCTTACCTACAAATCCCATCCAAGAGATAATTTTCTCTCTTCTGCCCCCTTCGTCTTTCTCTGATTCCTCTTTCCTCCTTTGGCATTTCTGGACGGAGAGTTTGGCTTCTTCCCTCCTTTGGAGAGCCTCCTGAAAGTGTCAATTAGCCTTCCCCCTTTCCCTTCTGGCCTCCCACACCCGCAAGAGACGACAACCACGGGTTCCAGCCAGGCCATGTTTTACATTCCTAAAGTGCCATTGTCGGCCCTCTCGGTGCTTCTATTTGCAAAAACAAGCTCGACAATACATTGTGTGTAAATGAATGTTTTAATATGATTTCTCTCTCTCTCTCTCTCTCTCTCTCTCTCTCTCTCTCTCTCTCTCTCTTGTTTTACCCCGTGATAGGACTACATGGGCCATGTTGGGAGGTGGTACACCACCATCCATTTTTTGGTGTTATTTTTCTTTTCCTCCGGTGCAAGGGGACAGGATAGGGATAAATGATAATGAGGGGGGGACACTGGTGCAGGTGCAATGTCTCAAGTTGGGGGTCGTGTGCAGTCCCTCAGGAGGCCCGTTCGCCAAGATTACCCCATATATGCGGGTCAGAACCCCACCACGGACACCGCACCTCCTCATGGACGGGAAAAGGTTCGGAAAGGAAGGAAGCGGCTGTGGACTATTATTTAGGAAGCAATCCCGGAATTCTTCCGGGGGGGACCGTGAAAAACCACCGTCAGGACTCGAACCCAGGATCTCCCGATTAGCAGTCGAACACCTTATCCACTCCACCAAACTGCTTCGGTGATTTTTCTATTTTACGAAATTACATAAACTCATCGATTTCTTCATCACCAAAATTCATTATATCTTCTGCGTGGCCTGACTAGTCGCCAGAAGATCCATTGCAATGGTCATACCTCATACGAGACGGCTAGGCACAAACTAGTCGTCGCTGGCTACCCCATTTCTGAGATTATGCCGTTATGTAATGAATGAAAAAAAAAAATAATAAACTCGATAGAAAAATGTTTCCTCCCAGCAGCCTTTTAACTTAAAGATTGGTTCGATCCTTGGAGCCGGCGCGGCGGCCTTTCGTTAGTATAATAGAGGTTTCCGAAGGACTTACTCTTCGTGCCTCGTCGTAAGTGGTCCCGATTTCCCAGGAATTGGAACTTGCAAATACGCACCAGGCAAATCTGATCGAACTCTCTCCGGCAATATGTGCCCCACTTTTCAATAGAGTTCCTAATTTCTGTTGGAGTTCGGCTCAGGTAAGAACATTTAAAAAAACTTATGAGCTGACACTGACGCCTGTCACATATGTGGGAGCTTGTAGTAGGCTACATAAGCGCCGTAGACTAAATTCTAGACAATATTGCTTTCGCAAATCCCCGGAAAAGTTGTGAAGCTGCTACCTCCCTCCTCTCCTCTCGGAAAACTGCAGCGTCAAGCATCAGCGGCACATGAGCCTTCCAGGTGTACCCGAGCTTCGGTGGATAAAAGTTTTGGCAGGCTGCAAGCCTCCACAAAGCATCCCCAGCACAGGGTTGGCATAATGTAATACTCTTCCCTCTTGCGTATAGCGCAAACCCTGCCAATCTGCTGCTAATGTACAATAGATTCAAGTGCAGAAACACTCATCATATATAACACGCACACATTTAATAAACTCTCGCAGTCGTGGCTCTAAACTGTCAGTAACAAACGTCGCTGCCGTTGTAGTGAATTATTTACTGTGTCAAAATTACTGCAAAACGGGAAATGTGAATAAGACTGCAGTTATTGTCCAACAAAAGTGAAATTCCCGACCACACCCAGAGACTATAGCCTCATGTGAACAAAAACACTCAAAAATATTGGTGCTAGTGACTAGTAATTAATGACCTATTTGTAATATGCCTTCCATTTTTTTCTTGAAATGTGGACCACGCCCCGAATATTCGCATTGGTTCAAAATGCCACCTTCTCGATCGTAGGAGGCCTTCATGACGTTAGTGTTTAGCAGGCTAGAAGAATACAGCTGATACTGACAGTGGCGATAGTAATAATAAGAAGACCATAAATACAAAAGGATCAGAGTCGCATCTTACTGATTTCGGTTGGATGACCCTTTATGGGGTGAATATTTTTTTATAAATATCTCTAGCTGGGTGTAATTTTTCTATCTGATTTTTCTATACCTTTGAGGGCGAAGGAAGGTGCATAGTTTTCTGTCAGTTTTCTGCTAGAGCTAATTGAACTTTCAAACTTCAAATCCCCATATCTCAAAATCACTCTAAAAATCATTCAAAACATTCGTTAGAAGCTAAAAAACTGCATAACAAACAGTACTCGCACATAATAGAAAACTACGCTGATTGCAATGCTCCACTTTCAGCAGTCCACCTTTGTTTGGAATTACGTTTTGATAATAACTAACGGATGACTACTGTTTGAAAGTAAAGTTTGACAAACTCCAGCTCTGTTTGATACAGTCTCCCCCTGTATATGTCCGGTGAGAGTGTCCTAGACTGAAGGAAATGAGATTGCTTGGGCAAGTGAAAGGTGGTGGCAGGGTGAGTAGTACCTGTCCAAAAGTGCAGGTAATTAATTTTGATTAGGTCGAAGGGGAAAGGTGGATGGAACACCTTTTCTTGATGGGATTGCATCCGGGGTGAATCCCAAGCGTCAGAGGAAGCCAATTCCCACCCAAATCCAGATAAACCTTTTCCCCAAATCCGCGAGAGTGCAGCTGAGAGGAGGGGGTGAGGGAGAGGGAGAGAGAGAGAGAGGACTCTCAAATATCCAACTTCTTTTTCTGCATCCCGAAGGGCAAAAGATCAAACGCCCATTTGACCCTCCCACACCCACCTCCTTTTCCCCTTACCGCCCGTCCTTTTTCGGGTGTGCAGGCTTATTGGTTTGACTGGGATCGAGCTTTTCTTCCCCTCTTCAACAAAGCTCTCACACCAGCCTGCCAAATAATAGCGCTCTTTTCTACCACCACCCACTCCCACCCCCTTCACCAATCCAAAAAAATATGAAAAAGGAGCAAGCAGACCAAAAATATTGAGCAAACTTGATGGAATAGTGTACTTGCAGTATAAGCTGGAGACAGTGTCTGTCTTCTTCACCCATGCCCCCCCTCCCTCCGCCAAGCTTCACCTGGTCAAACAGGCAGTCAATTTGAGTCATGTCAACAAGGTCTGGCTGGACCCCTCGGGAGTCAGGCCCGCAAGGTGATTTTTCTCTGGTCGTCCAAGATTATTCACTTCAATCTCCAAAGGTCTGCTGGAAAATTCAAAGTCTTGGAGTTTCTGTTCTGAAAGGAATATGTGCTCAATATAATGGAAGTGTGACAATATTAATAATTGTGGTATGGTGACAGAGTGAAGGACATTCACTCTCCTCCATTGTTCAGCATTGTGCAGCCTATAAAGCTAAGCACAGGT